>SNQJ01S0058943.1:42869-57738 GCA_010110895.2 Picea sitchensis
CATAGACAATTGCAGTTACATCACAAACAATTTGCTGCAGTAACCAAGATCACAAGAAGAAACACCATGCATAAGTACACAAGAAGTATCCTGGTAAACCCTTCTCAACAAGGGAAGAAAACCCAACCAATCCTTTGCTATATTCTTCAAGAGAAAGACCTCCCACACCATAAACCTAGCACACAAAAACCCTAGAAGACTAGCGCCCAAGAGAGGTGCACACTTTTCTCAAGAACAAGTGTTTGCTGAAATTTCCAAACTTACACTTGTGTTATAATTCCTCAATGGGGAATTTACCTTTATTTATATTAGACCGAGACTATCAATAATAGTGTCTATTGGAACAACATGGCCGACCTCAATATCTCACAATATAATTAATAATTACCATATTAATTATCTTTTACATTAATTATCTTTTACTTTATGGTGGGGCCGACCTATACCCTTTACATCACAAATAGGGTTACAGGTAAGTTTGACTCTTGTACAATATAGCAAGGGATATCATACACCCACTAGTGCTCAGCCACTAGGGGCACATCCATCTATGCTCAACCACCGGGATGCCCACATCTCTATATCACTGTGTCTCACAAGAGAATCACACTCACTAGTGCTCAGCCACTAGGATCACGTTTACCTGTGCTCAACCAAAGACACGCCCAAATCAACAAATCTCTTTCTCACTGCGTCTCACAAAAGAATCATCTGGAGTATCACACCATATCAACTCTCTGCACAGAGGAGAACAGTAAACCCATCACATGGGCTCTTTCACCCCTCACATGGGTACACATAGTTTCATCTCAAATGATACACCCATCTCATGGGAATCTTCCCTTCTCAGGGGTACATAACGTTTCATTTTTGTCTCAGAGAGAAAGACACACCCAAGTCATGGGCATCTTCCCTTCTCAGGGGAACACAATGTTTCATCTCCGTCTCAGAGAGAACCACACACCGAACTAATGGGCATCTTCCCTACACAAGGGCACACAACGTTCCATCTCTGTCTCAGAGAGGAACTCCACACCCATCTCATGGGCACACGCAACTCATGGGCTTCCTCACCCCACACAAGTGTACACACCGTTCCATCTCCATCTCAGAGAGGAACACCACACCCATCTCATGGGCACACCCAACTCATGGGCTCTCTCATAGGCTGACTCACTCAGTCAGTGTCCTAGAGGATGTCTCAGTAGCTGTAATCATCAACATGACCAACCATGTTGATTACATTTTCCTTATTGACCTACGGATGGATGAGGTTTGTGGAGGTCTGAACCAACCCTTGCATAGTTTAGTCCTTGTTCTTAAAAGATATGACCTTTCTTGGCTTTCTGATTTAGCCATGGTTAACATTTTTCTTGAGACCCACATGCCGCTTGCCATATTCCTGTTTTGGATGATAACCAAACACTAGGGAAAAACTCGAATTGTTGATAAGTTTTTTGAGTGGTTGCATTGGATATTTGATTTCACCTAGCAACCACATCTCTTAGTTAGGTAGTAGGAAAGATATGAATAAGTTCCTTGAGTAATAGTTAAAGTATATTTTTCTTTCCATGCATGCTTTCGTGACATGAGTGTTTACTTTCCTGCATTTGTCTAATGCATATTGATTTTGCATATGCTTGCCTTTAATTTCTTTCCTTAGACTTAGTGAAAATTTTGATTTGATGCAGTAGACATTTTTTATTTGATCACGGTAGTAGATCAACCCAAAATTTTACGTGCTTTGTGGTTTCCATAGTGTGTAGGTCACTGGTTTGTGACATTTTTTATTTGATCAAGGTAGTAGATCAACCCAAAATTTTACGTGCTTTGTGGTTTCCATAGTGTGTAGGTCACTGGTTTGTGAAGAGTTCCGAGTTTTCAGAGTTCTCATACACTCTTGCATTGCATGTACCTGCCCAATGTTATCCTATCAAAGATAGCAATCTTGTTGATCTAAAAGATTGTTTTTTATGGTCTTAAAGTCAACCTCACGAGGATATGAATACCTTACATTTGTATAGAGGTGGTGCTCCTCTTTTTCATATAAATTTATAACAAAATATGAGAAAGAACACATTTTGTAAAAGCTAACCTTCTCAATTACTCTCTTCATTAGTGAGTATGTGTGTGGTGTTCAATGTATTCTCTCTGTGAATGCCATTGTAATCTACAAGATTACAACATTGGCGTCGTTGCCTCCTCCATTCGGCTGGGCGACAGCAGCAGTGGATGGGGGTGGTCTGAACCTGAAGAATATTGAAAGATAAGAGGATTGACTGTTGCTTGTAAATAATGATGTTGCTCGCGACTGCTCGTGGATGCTATCAAAGACATTATAAATCCTCTCCGTGAATTGATTGTGCTCGCCTGAAGATTGCAAAGAAAATTGATTCTGTGAAGATGTTGCTTGAGTGATTAATGGATTCGCTGGACGGTGTGTGAATGCTATGAATGGTGATGATATTTCGATGACCTGTTTTGTGTATGGCGAGACACCATTTCTCCAAGTGAGTGCGTGGAAAAACTGCTATATGATACTTTTTGAGCATTTGGAGTTATTGCTTCAAATCGTATAGATCGTGAGAGATCTGAAAAGTCCGAAGTCTATTGAGAATGTTGTTGATGACACTATGGCGGTTCTCCTAAAAAAATAAGAGAATCTTGTTGATGCCCTAAGATACGAAAATATTTTAATGGAAGTCCGAACATTGTGGAAGGTCATGCCCAATTTTTTGATAGGGATGAGTCTTTAAAGCCGGTCCTTTTGTCAATTTAATTTTGCATTATTGTGAGAGGGGCCTCTAGGGTTTGAAATCTACCGGTGGTCACAGTCGAACAATTCGACCGATCGTCGAGCGACGGAGGAATACCAAATGAGTGGATTTCTCTCTACCTGTGTTCTTTGGTGCGGTCGATGAGAATTACGCCTTTACGCCAACTCTGGAGACAAAAGAAATGGTCAAAATGTTGGTCGTTGAAATACTGGTGGTCGTGGCAGTGAACAGGATAAGTCGACCATGTGTAGCACATAAAATTGACTGCAATGCGAACACTCCCGACCGACCAATTGCAACATAAAACCGTCTTCAATGATCACGTTGGAAAATGCGCCGTGAAGTTTCTTCATAATCAATGTGGTCGACCTGTGCAATCTCGGGTGCCATCCAGCCTGTTGACTGGCGTAGATGTAATGGCCCATGAAAAATTTGAATAGACTTGCATAAATTCGCCCAAGGGAAGCCGACGAAAGGATGAGGATGAACCATCTATTTTAGTTGAAGAATGCCCTGGTAGCTGTACAAAAGAGCAAGGCAGCCGTTTGAGAAGCCTGGTTGAAAATCCCAGAATGAAGTTTGTTGCATACATAGCTCTATAGCGGAAGGCTTCTTTTGTATGCAGATGAATTTATTCTGATTGTTAAATCTGCCTTTGGGTTGCAAGAACACTTAATTTCCTTTGAGCACTTTTGTAGTATAGTAGGGATGTAAGTCAATACTAGCAAGAAGAAAGTGGTGATTTTTTCTAGCAAAAGAAAACATAAGCAGCATAAGTTCTACTTTGAAGGCATCACTCTTGAAGAAGTGGCAGATTACAAATACCTCGGAATTGACTTCAACAAAAATCTAAGTTGGGAAGGTTGTAGAAAGAAAAGAACTTTGGGAGGTTGGAAAGCGTTCTATGTTTTTCAAAGTAGGTGCAGAGAAGCAGAGCTATGGGATTGGAAGACTATGCAAACTCTCTTTGGGCTTTTAGTGATCCCGGTGGTTCGATATGGTTGTGAAGTGTGGGCCAACAACACATCTGACTTACAATGGAAGCAAATTGAGAAGATTCAAAAACACTTGATCACAAACAAGTTTAAAATTAAAAGTTCAGTCTCTTATGATATCATGCTGAGTGAAATGAGGGCTGCTCCTATTAAAGCAATTGCTATGGTGCGTCTCATAAGATATCTAAAAAAAATTGAGCAAGTGGAAGACAGTCGGTGTCCTAAGGTTGTCTTCAATGACATATTGTGCAAAAGAAAGAAGACGCGGATGCGACAAAATATTAAATGGCTTAATAAATGGGATATCCACTTGAACATGTGCTCTACAAACAATAAAGAGATAAAGGCTTTTGTTATTAATAGGTTCCACAAGCGAACTTGAGATAAACGGGTCAGGAGAAAGAAAGAGTATTATATTGAAGAGTTTAACCCCACATACAATCATCATAAAAAAAAACGTACATAGGGGCCAATATATCTTGGAGAGTCAAAATGCTTATTGCCCAATTAAGAACCAATTCCCATCAACTCCGTTGTGAAACTGAGCATTGGAAAAGACCAAAAGAAGCTTGGGAAGAAAGGGTGTGTGTTCTGCACCTCCGGAAAAGTGAAAATAGAAAAACATTTCATTTTAGAGTGTGAAGCCTTCAAAGACAGTAGGGACAACTATATAAGTATCTTGACAACTAACTCTTGGATTAACTTATTCAAGGAGGGGACAATGAAGAAATTGGGGGAGCTCATCATCAAGTTTAGCAGGAAAATAGCTGAGATGCAGAAATCAATGTGTGAGGCAGTAATGTGTGAGGTAGTCTGTCCCATAGGCTATTGTTAGCCTCGTCGACGTTAAAATCATTTTCTTTTCTTTTTTCTTAGCTCAAGGCAGTGGCAGAGTCACTGCCACTGTACATGCAGTAGCGAAAGTAAATTATTATTGGAGTAGGCTTACTGGGGAGCAATCTTCCCTCTTGGTATCCGTTTTTTTGCCAGGCCAAATTTCCAGGACTACTCCCAATTTTGAATGGATCAAAGTTCCATGCATTTCAGAATTTTATTTCAGGAGTTTTGCCTCATTTTAAACCAACTTAGATGCTCATAAAATCGATCAAAATTATAAATTAGTAGGAAATTTAAAAACGGATCACCAAAAAAACCTGCCTAAAATATAACCGAGTTGCTGCCGAGTTAGCCCACTCCATCCATTATTATTAGCAGCAGATCAACATTTGAGTAGCGGAAGACGATCTGGATTTTCGGGAATAGTGTTCAATGAAGTGTCCTCTAATCACCCTTTGACCATAGAATCTACATCAACGATATTTCTCGACTGGTGCATCGACGTGTGCATAATGATGTCGTGAAAGATGGCTTGGCTTCGAGTGGTGTGGTTTCTCAAAATGATGTGGATGAGAATGAAATTAGGCGAATACATGAATGAATTGGTATACCAATGGCATCTGTCGACGTCGATGATTGTTGCATTGACCATTGATGCAACCACGTCGACCGCTGATCCTTATTCCGTTTATTAATCAATCAACCCTTATTGCACCGACATCCAAGTATTAAATTCATTATACTACGTTGATGATCTTCAGCATAATAATGGAGGGATCTATTCCATGCCTAAGTGACGGGATCCATTGACATCACTAATTCAACTCTGAGTTAGGGGTTTCAGTTCAAACATGCAACAATCCTCCAAGAAGAAGTAGTTCCTGGAGATGCCAAGTCGACCACTAATTCTCTAGAAGAAACGCCAGTAAGCTCAGTAGCCAATAGATCGAGTACATGACTTCGAGAGCGTGGGCAGTGTATCTGGTTGAAGGAGTCAATTGGTGTTAAGTACTGCATGGAGGAACTAGAGGAACTTCTTCTAAATCCGACTCAACAAAATCATAAATACTGACAAGGATGTCGGTGAAGGCCTCCCTTCTGTTCGCCATGACCTGCAAACTGTCCATATTTCGATGGACATTGTACCAGGGACTAAGAAGAATAATTGATTAGATAACGAATGGTTTAATACCCTCATGGATGCTTTTTTTTTCTCGCCTTCGACATCACTAAAAAGCACGGATTGTGCTCTCACACAATTTTGTGGGCTTCTTGCTCATTCATAATGCAGTTCTTCTGAAATTGTAGTCGACCTAGCCGACTTGGTCGATCTCAAATCTTTGGCCGTCTTCTTGAGTTGTTTAAAATATCTGAAGATTTGGAAAACAATGATGGCCTTCGTTGATATTTAAAATTGGAAAAGGAATCAGTATGTAATGGATATTTTGGGTGCTCTTGATGACACTTCCTGGGTTCCCACCATTAACTTGGCTGTTCCAAAGCACTACACTATTATTTGTTGTTGCTCAAAGCCATTGAGTCAAAAGTTGAAATTTTTTGATAGGAGGGATCTTAAGTTTATGAAGTCATGTGAATGTATCATGGATATTAACATAACTTGAGTCTTGAAGCATAAAAGATGTTACATGAAGGATGATTTATTTAGTCGATTAGAGTATGTAGTCTGAGTCTAGTCGACTCAAGAGTCGAAGTCGAGTCGAGTCTACAAATTAGTTGGTTTAAAAAGAAAAGAAAAATATAGAGAATTGAAGCAACATAAGTATATAACGAACTGACACAGGCACAAAGCATATGAGCATGAATTGAGAGTTTTGTAGCAACAGATGATGGGCAATAGAGTAGAAACAAAAAATTTTCAACGACTACATGAGCAAAGCACTTATAGAGAGCATTCATGATGAGCAGCGGTCGAAGACATTCAAGAGAGACATCTTACACACACACGAAGCACTTCAAGAAAAGATGATGACAAGAACATCGAAGTGATAGATCCCCTGAGTACAAGAGATGTGGCATAGTTTTTTGGGTAGTGACAACAAAAGAATGGTATGAGTGGCCGATGGCATAGACCCTCATCAATCCCCTATAACGAATCCTCTCAGCCTAACAAAGCGCGTCAACAATCTAAGTATGAATTGCAACGCTTGAAATAAATTAGAGTTGATAGAGGAACACAGAACATGGAGATCTAGGAGATAGGACCAGTAATATATAGTCACTCATATACAATAGAGACTAATCACAATAAACCTTGTATATGTGTATCACCCTATCCTGCTGGTGGTCGTTGTGGCTGATATGCATGGGTGGTACACAATGAGGATACTTCTATAGCAGCATAGAACATTGGTGCACGCTTGCTCGGGACGAGCAAGGAATTGAGTGTGGGGGAGATGTTGGGAGGCCTCTTAGGCCCTTGTAATAGTCATCATACTTTAAGACATAAGTAAATATATGTAATACTGATAATTACTTAAGTAAGTACAATAATGTAATATAAAGGATCATAATGAATGGTTAGTTGGAGTGGGTACAACCGCTCCAACCATCTCTCATATGTATTTATACTCATGAATAAGGAATAAACGGTGGATTGGTTTACCTTCCTAATTACTCTCTTCATTCGTGAGTATGTGTGTGGTGCTTCAATGTAGTCTCTGTGTGAATGTTGTTGTAATCTACAATATTACAACATGACCATATACCTTTCAAAAATAAACCATATATATGCAATATCTTACAATAAGGATAAAACAAATAAGTATGATAAATAAAAGGTTGACATTTCCATCACAACATTTATCAAGACAATAAAAGGTATCCACAGTAAAGAGACAAGAAAAATGGATCGCATACATAAGAGAACTTTAAATGATCATTCCATTAAACACCAAAATGATTATGATGGATAAAACATTTGGAAATTCAAGATTCAAGTCAAAGTCTTTGAGAATACAATAATTTAGTATCCCAAGTAGTTTTCTTGGAGTCTAAAAAATAATATAAGTCTTTAAATACAAATTAAATTTCTTTAAAAAAATTTATGCGTTCTTCCTTCAAAGAGGATCGGGATTGGCTCTCGTGGACCATAAAATGCAAAGACCTGGAAGATGAGAGAAAAACAATCAAGGGTCAGCCTAGTTTTCATAGAATACTAAGAAATAAAGGCAATGTGATAAATGGTTGTAGAAGAAAAAGACCAAAAAGGGGGAACAAGATCGTTGTTTGACTCACTGTGATGGAAAGTACTCGTAATATTTACTTGCTTGCAATTGATTCCTTTATAGGTGTATGTTGTGGTTGAGGTGGCATAACCACTGTAACTGCTTCTTGATTTTTTGGTTCAGTAATTCTGATTAATTCATTTTTCAACCACTCCTCAATGTATTCCCTTAAAGGTGCCACAATAATTTCATGCTTAGTTTTAATTTCAATAATTGGTTTTCAAATTCCCTCATATCTATCTCTCAATGATGCAATTTGTTGTCCACTTCATCATTCCTGTTGATATACTGAACTATCCATTTTTCAATTTGTTTTCAAAAAAATCTATAGTTGGTTTTCAAATTCCCTCATATCTATCTCTCAATGATGCAATTTGTTGTCCACTTCATCATTCCTGTTGATATACTGAACTATCCATTTTTCAACTTGTTTTCAAAAAAATCTATAGTTCCCGTAAATTCATTTGCCAAGCAACTTTTAATGCATTAAGTTGTCCCATTAAATATTTTTTTGATAGAATCATGGTATCCATCAATAAGTTGGGACCATTTAATTATTTAGTAAGAACAACAAGTTTAAGAAACAAATCACTCTTTTTATTTCTCAAGAGATCAGTTTCGTTTTTCATTTCTTTTAAATCTTTGATTCTTCTTAGCTAGCATGCATTGATATGCTTCATCCGGTAAGGTGAAGGAAGTTTTTATTCTTTCCCTTGGGCTTCATTTAAGCTTGAGACCTTAGCTGAAAATGTATTTACAACTTCATTGAAAAATCCTTCATCATTTTCTAAGTCCTTTTGCTAGTACTTTTTGAAATTTTGTATTCTAGACGAAAAGCTTGCAATACTTTGGGCAAGCTCCAAAATTTCTTGGATTATATCAATTCTCTTCTAGATGGTATCACCAACATATTTTCTTATAGCTTGCAATAATCTTGACGAGCCTTTGTACTTTGTGTTGCTTTCCGACATGTCCTCTAACACAAATGCAGGTTAGATTGAACTCAAAGGTTTGGGAAACAATGATCCTGGTACCAAGACAACTTCTAATTATTTTATCCTCCTCTTCAATTCTGAATTTTCTTTTTCCATGTTATCAATTGATTGCTTCAATGCCGCTCCAGTATCTCTATGGAAGTCTGCAATTTTTTATGGTGCTACTCCATCAAATTCAATTGAAGATTTTCATCATTCTGATGACATTTTATTCTTAGTATTTACTTTTTCCAGTAAGAATTTCTTAGTGCTATGATTGTAGGCCACATGGTGCAAAGTAATAGATTCCTCTTCAAATATTTTGGGATCCTGGGTAATCAAAACATCAACAATTTCCTTCATTTCCAATAATATTTGTGCAGAACAACTAGGTTCTTCAATGAGTTCATCCATGTCCATTGCACTGGGACTCTCATGGAATTCATGTATGCTTAACCTTGCTAATGGTATATTCCTTTTTCTTTTCATAGGAGTATATGTAATATGTGATTTTTCTAGATTTTTCCTCGGTGGGTCTTTATCTCCACCGTCGTCTAACCCTTTAACTGATGTTTTTTTGGTCTCTATTCCACTGGTTCTATTCTTCATTCTCGATGGAGTGCTTCTCTGGGATGTTGTTGGTGAATTAGGTTTTTGATTTGTCACTTCCCTTCCATGTTGTCTGTGTCATTCATTGGTGTTGTTTATTTCTCCCATGTCATTTGAAACTTGGTAGGTCGTTATTTCATAGAGATCTAAATTATCTTTGCCACCCTCCTTAAACTGTTCAATTCTAGTGAAATGTGAAGAGTACCCTACTAATTCCATATGTGCAGTAAATTTGTTGTCTAGGTCAAAACCCTCAACAAATTTATCTTCCTTCAAGCCCATTTGTTCATGATGTCATGCCAATTCATTAAGGTGGGTTATATGCTTCATAGTAAACTTCCAAATTTTCCATGGTAAGGGTATGAATCACTTTTTCCTTTTATCATGGAAGAAGTGGGCCTAAGTCTTGTATTGTCTGCACATTTCTCCGATAAAGAGTTTATCCGAATACATAGAATGGTAAAAGGAAAGTCTTCTCCTCACTAGCAAACAATCTAATAACATTAAATTTCTTAGACATTTCATAAGCTCCTTTCTCAAAGAGAAAGGTATTTTCTTCCAAGGATAGTCTTGATGTACTATGACCAAACATCAATTTTTTGAATTCTGAAATGAAATTGTTATGAATTGAGTAAAAATTGTATTGAGATTTATGCATGTACAATACCAAATACCATGCATAAACTGGCTCCAACTTAAAATCAACATGTTTTTCCCTTGGCAAGTCTTCAAACAGATGGCCATAAGCGATGGCGAAAATGAGGTAAGAAGTCATATAAAACTTTCGAGTCTTTTTTAGGTTATTCAATTGGAAAGAAATTTCATTTGAGATAAGGTAAACCCAATCAATAATGGATTTTTCATGCAAAGCATAGTGCAGAGCATATATAACATTTCTTGATATAAACACAGTACATTCGAGACCGATAATGCGGGTGAATAACCATGCAAATTCTCTATACGGGCATTTTAATGAAGTTACCTCAATCATAGAAGTATTAGGGTTAATGCTTGGGTCCTCCAATAATTGCATAGAAATCTATTTCCTCCTTTATGTTGCTTCAGAAATTCGTCGGCCTTTTTGTTTTTGAATTGCATGGTAGGTGTAGGGAGTCATAGTATTTTGGAGAATGATGAAGAAGCTAAAGAGATGGGTTAATGACCTTGCAATTGAATTATTATCCATTCATAGATGAAGTTGTCTGGGCACCATTGAATAATCTCTTTGAATTCTGTCACTTCTGGAACATGACCTTCTAATGTTATTCCTGAGGTTCGAATTAAGTTTGTTTTCTTTTAGGTCAAAGAAAGACCTTTGAAGTAATTGTATGCCTTGGACCACTAGAAATATTGATCCTCACGCCCCAATGTGTTCAATGTATCTCCGAAATACAATTCATTTTTCTTACTTGACACTCTTTTTTTCTTTTGATAAAAAATAAGGCGCTATTGTCGATACTTACAACTTGGAATATTTGATTTTATTTAATTTCACCATGTATTTCCTTGATAACTCAGTCAATCATAAATCTTGCTTTTAATATTGCCGACTTACATGAGATTTGGATTTATTGTGATCTTTAACTGATGTGTCGTGAATTTAATAATTATATTATGCTTATGCGAGTGGCAAGGATAATAAATGTAATGGGAAGTGGCGATGTGATGTCATGGCGGGTGGAAAATCTTAAGTATGAAAGTGAAAAATTATGAATGGGGAGTGCAAAATGTATAACATGGAAATGCAGACTTGTGGACCTACAAACCTGTGAACGCAGATATGAGGAAGGGTAAGGAGGTCTGCATTGAGATTGGAATTATGGTTAAGTATTGAAAAATGTGTTTTTGTAGATTGAAAAGGTGTGTTTCGTAGAATGTAGACCTGCAGACTTGCGGACTTAGGGACTCAAGGAAAAAGGTTAATGAGAAGTATGTAGCTCCACATCTGCTTTTGTAAAAGTTGACTAACTGTTGAAAAAGTAAAAAGATACAATTTGTGGAACATAAAGCGACAAGTGCATTTTGGTGAATGTGAGGTTGTAGACCTGCGGACTTAGAGACTCAAGAAAGTTAATAGATGATATGTAGCTATGCATCCACATTTTCGAAAAATGACTAAGTATAAAAGGTAAAAGTGCATTGTGGAGGATGCAGAGGTAAGAGGTGCAAATTGTATAAAGTGCAAATGTGGACTTGAGACTTTTGTTACCCCCCTCTGCATTGCTTGAAAAATGGCTAAGTAAATTTTTTTTATAAAAGAGAAAAGAAAACAAAGGAAGATAAACAAGAATAAAGCATAAGGGAAATCCATGGGTGGTTAGATGAAAGCACTAAGTTGATCAAGAATATGGATCAAGAAACCTTTGGATACTCTTACAATGGTATCATGTACCTACATGCAAATGATTTCAAATCATCTCAGATCAGTTCCATACTCAATCCTTTCCATTCTCCATTTTGCGACATGATACCAGAATACAAAAGATGAAACATGATGTGCTTCCTTCAGATGCTCAGATACTCCTTGGTGATCCAATCACTCCATCAATGCTCCATGTGTAATATTTGTTTAGCTTTGATGATATATCCCCATGGTATGTCATGAAGTTGTGATTACCTTACGATAGTTGACTAGGATGTAATAGCATGTAGAGTTTTCTCACTTGCATCGTGTTACCATGGGAAATATGTTCTCGGTTAGAAGTATGCCCCTCTTCTAAGATGACTCATACTATTAGGTTGTTTAGACTGGGTAGCACAATCCATATCCTAATCACACTGATCATTTTTCATTTTCCGAGTGTCACTCATTTTCATCCACATTAAACAACATCCCGTCATGTATGGCTACTCAAAGGTCAAAAGGAAAGGTTGGAAAAAAAAGTCATGAAGGCTAAAGAGGTGTAGAAAAAATTTAAACAAAGTATAAACTACTTCACTATGGCCCCCCACCTTTCAAGTCCTATAAAGAAAAATGCCTATCTAAAGAAAAAAGGACAGAAAAAATCAAAGAAAAAAAGGGGAAGTGTGTGCAGACCGAAGTAGTAAAGGCTACCTCTCAAAGGCAAACGTGAAAAGAATGCCTAGCTAAAATGAAGTTAGAAAAAAAAACTAAAATGGCCTATGCATGTCTATGACTTTGAGAGTCATCACACGAGTGTTCCCCTTTTTCCCTTTCGTCATTAATCTCAATAATAACCTATCCTCCACCTAAACTACTTAGGAAATATGAGTTTTCCTTAGGAGTGGGCTTATTTAAATTACGAACAATGTTTCCCTAGGTAAAACTTAGGCAAGTGTTTAAATTAAATTAAAACTTAGGCAAGTGTTTAAATTAAATTAAAATGTTATGTTTGCTAGGAGATTGTCACCTTGAGCCATGAATTAGTGATTTTCTAAGGGGTTAGACCCATCATCATAGGTAAATATTGCGCATTGGACTGTTATTGGATATGTGGAGCACCCCCTTTGTATTTGAGCACATGTTTAATGTCTCAACTTAAGTGGAAGGGCGAATTTCACCTTGGCAGATGATTTATTTCATTAATGAAGGAAGGTGTTGAGCTTATTTGACCGTTTTGACCTTTCCTAAAGGGGCTATATCATGAAAAATATTATTTTATGGTGATTGACCTTGTCAAGGAAGATAAAAGCATTATTTATTTATGATTTGACCACATCAAGGGAGAAAATCATTATTTATTGTAAAGAGCACATTTAAATATTATTTGGCTCATGGTTCTATAATTCTACCCATGGTATTTTTCTTACCCATGGTTTTTGTAAATGGTTTAGGGCTTCCTCTTCACTTATAAAAGGGGAAGGCCTCTTCATTTGGAAGGAGGGATTGGATTGGATAAATAAAGGAATTTTTGTTGCTCGAGCATTGTGGTGTAAGTCTCTCTTATTCTTGGTGAAAATATCTTGTGTTTGATAATGACAAGGCCATGGTTAATTTTGTTTAATAGAGTAAGGGTTTGCAAATATTTATGATTGGATAAGGTATGGTTAGTAATCTATGTTATTCCTCATTTATTTTTATTTTTTATATTTCTAAAGAATAATGTCCTAGACTCAATTTTTATCATATAAACTTCTTTCAAACCTTGAAGATTTAATTCAATCTTCCTCCTTGAAAATTTTTCCTCGGTTTATTGTGCTTTGGATTGTCCTTGTGCTCATTCTTTGGCATAAGGGTCTCTAATGTCTTTATTTTTAATATTTCATCAAGGGTAAAGGGACCCCATCAGCGCATGAATGAAAATACATTTTTTTTAATCTACCCCATTAAAAAAAAATCTCGTCACTCATTTTTTTTTTGAGTTTAAAAAAAATATCATTCACATTTCAAATGTCTATTCTAATGGACCTGTAAAGCAATTATTATTGAATGATTAGCATACTTAGGGTTAAATTACTTTATGATGAAATATTATTACTTGAACCCTAGCTCTCTCATTTTCTTAAAAATTGGATCTCTTAACCAATGGTTGCAGCCTGTGCGTGCTTTCTTGCAGCTCAGTTTATTTTTTGGAAGAGTCACTGCATGTCTTTGTGGATTTTGATCAGTCAAAGCTTCCCACATCGTTGCATAGTCTCATTAGTTGCATATTTGACCATATTTGGGATCGTTTCATTCATAAAACTGATTGGATCGATTGTACCAATCATGTGAGGGCGTGTTGAAATTAGTTTGATGATCAGGTCTATAGTAAACAAAGGCCGACCAATTTACATTTGTTTCACTTGGTTGCTTGGGAGTCCAGTTTTATTTGCATCTAAACCCTCATAACTCCACTCGGTTTGCTTAACTCGGATCCAAGTCTTTAACTGTGTATTTTAGGGTTGTGAAGGGCATCTATAAATTCATTCCACACTTTTAAAAGAATGACCAAGCCTGATACACCATTACATAGATCTCTATTCTAAAGGTTATCTTATTTGTCTGAGCCAGGTATTAATTGCCATTTGAATTCCAGGATAAAGTTTTTTTTTTTATTATTATTTGGTATCTGCACTGAATCTCATTGTATTTTGAATTCATCATCTTCCTTCAAGAAAACTATCGTCGTGTAGTTCATTCATTTATGAAACCATCAAACATTGTTAAAATCCTGGTGCATGCTGCTCTGAGTCTATTTGACATATGATCATTGATCTGAACATTTCGTTTCATCCATATGGCAAGTAAACAAGTATGTTGATAATATAATTTCCAAATATGGTGAAAGATATGGCTGTTAGATACACTCTGCAAATCTGAAGCTTAAGTTCAAACATTATCACATACTTGGTCCAAATTTTCTTATTTGTGTTAATGTGCTCAAATTTGCTTATGAAAGGTGGCCAACGCTTCATGCTTACAAAAACACATTGGTCACGTTTTCTGCCTATTTATTAGATTTGATGTTTTAATGACAATTTTGTTTACC
>SNQJ01S0058944.1:0-11330 GCA_010110895.2 Picea sitchensis
TGTCTTAAGTTTGTCTCAAAGCAAGCCAATGAATGGAACTATTTGAAAAGGTTGATTCTGTAGCTCATTATAATTATCAAGATTTTAATAGGGGCCCTTTAAATTTTGTAAAAATATAAGGGGAGTTGTTGGGGCCCAACAACAACTCGCTAGATCCTTCTTCCTTACGTTACAACACAAATACTTCCATAACTCCTTGCAAGGACTTGCACTTAGCTCCGCAATCCTCTTACATTCATGCACAAATAACTTACAAAATCTATTAGCACTTAGATTACATCACATACATCCCTATATCCTCTGATAGATGACTATATATCTATTTATACATTAAAAAAGTGTGCCTAAGCATGGGTAAACCCATGGGCCGACATCCATTTCCCATTAGATATTCCCAAAAACCCAAAAGGGACCCAAAAGTGGGTTGATATTCTACAATATCATCTTCAACTAGTGATCCATATTCGACAAGCTTTCGAAGTCCCAAAAATGGTCAAGCATGATCAAGTATCTCCCAAAACATGGTCAAGGGCCAACAAGCCCCCAACACTCACTTGTGACTCGTCCCGAGTCACTCTGGTCTGATCAATTCTTCCTCGAATGCCTTGATCTTTGATCGAGATGCTTCAACCTGCTAATTTGCTATGGCCTCTTGCTCGACAAACTCTTGGATGAGTGTGTCATTGATGGGTCCCTCTAGGTGTTGTTTTGTTGCACTCACAACCTATTCTAGCTCTGCTTTGTGACTTTCAACCTCTGTGAACAACTGACATGCCTTATCTTGCACCGGTTGAAGTCATTAAGTCACTTCCATCACTTTGCTCTGGATCGTATGCATCTCCTGCTAGGTCATGCGTTGTTCATGAGATATCTTCATTCTTTCTACGGGTGACAAGGCCTTCAGCTGCATCTGTAGCTTTTCAACTTCATACTTCACCTATTGGAGTTGCAAATCCAGTTTATATAACTCCAGGTTTTCGGTGAGGTTCTCATATGTCTGGGCGTTGCGGCTACTCAGCTTCTTGCACTCTGAGGCAAGATATTTCATTCTGTCAACTGCGTTGTGGGCAATTATTTCTCTTTAGTCTCTGATCTCCTGCGGGGTCTCAGGTACTGCGTGAAGCTCTAGATATGAAATGCATTGTTGGAGCTTCTGAACTACTCCTTCCAGTTGTTCCACCTACTGTGGAACCCATTCTTTTATCTGTACTTCGACGACGGTCACAGAGAGAAGTGTTTTGTTGACCATTTCCTTTATCTCATGTTGTTATGTGAGAAATTGTTCCTTGCTTTTCTGTAGCTCTTATTTTTATGCATCCCATTTTTCTTGGAGAGAAATGTTTTCTCATTTTGGCGTGTTGCACTGCTCCATAATAACTCCCTGTACCTGTGTTAAATCTTGAGTGTCTTGTGTTGTTTCTTCTTGAGCCTGTCAAAGGTCAACTTCGCCTGTATCAACAATCCGGTGGAGTTGAGCTGGCTCATCCCCTAGTTCTAGTGTTCCTACTGTCAGAGGCGCAGTGGAGACTACGCGGCTAGACTGTAGTGCCTCTTGCACCCCTTGGAGCTCTATCTCAATACGATTATACATCTACTCCTGCTTTACCTCCTGTGTCTCTACTATCTCCAGCACATCATCGTTCAAGGATGCAATGATGAAATTGAAGTCATATGGGGTCAGTTTGGTCTGTAGCTTAGTCATGGGAGCTTTGGACTTCTTTCGAGAAGAAGGTTTCTGAGGTGAACCCTTCCTCTTCTTCAAAAGATCTATTTCGTCTCTATGCTTCTGTTTGATTTCTTCTAATTCTTCACCATCACCCTCTTTCTCTGGTGTGATGGAAGCAGTCTTCACCAAGGCACTACTTAAGTCTTGTAATTCATTGATCTTCTATCGCATGCTAGGTCCGGGTAGATCCTGTGCAGTTTTTGGACTATCTACATCAGATATGTCCATAGGCTCAGCTGGAACAAGGAGGTCCGGTAACCATTCCTTTGTGATATCCTACAGATCTTATTCTGTTAATCTATAATGGGACTGTAACTGTTTCTTGTTCTCATCAATGCATGTTGTGATGTAGAGAAAGTGTATGTTTGCACTGAACTTCATCAGGGGATGAAACCTGTAGAGGGTGTTCAGAGTGATGCGCGGTGTAGATTGGATAGCTACTTTCAACTGATTTTAATATGAATGAAACACGACATTTGAATTCCATTGTTTATTCATATCATTTGAGTACCACAGGGTATTGAAATTCATGGCCACCAGTTCAAATGGATCGATGTTCAGGAAGGTCGTACCTTTTGACCTCTCCCATGCAATGAAATAAACCAGGATCATGAGCCAACTGAAATAGAACTAGTATCCTTGGTCCTGGGCTTCTCCGTAGTCGAGCTCCAGTTGGTTTACCAACTACTGTGCACAATTCATCTGTAGGCCTTCTGCGCACTTTCCTGCGAGGTCAACTATGAATCCAGTGACTTGGGTTGGTCGGTTCTTACGAACTAACTTTCCTGCAATTAGCTGGCAGGTGAGGCATACTACGTCATTCTGAATAGAGGCTACCTTGTAGCCACGCGTTCCCTTCTCTACATTTCCATAAGTCTCTTTTATCTTTTGTGCTAAGGCTCATTCTGTGTTCTTTCTAGGGTAAAAATCATGTGGGTCAGGGCCTTGCATGCTCAGCCCAGTGATTCGATGGATCAAGGTCGGGTCCACTGTGATACATTGGTTCAGTCATAAATATCCTCCGTGATAACAATATAACAACAAATTAACACATGCATCCACTTATTGATATCGTCTTAAGTGTGGGATCTTCATAAAATTAAGTAGGGTAGACTATGCGAGGTTAGGGGTCCAAGGATGGGGGATAATATTTGAATTCTTGACTTTCGTCTTGGTTAGATACTTATGTAGGGCGAGCATACTGTAAGCTTTACGGTCTCCAAGGTTGAAGTCATTAAACTTCATCACTGCTATCTTATCCTGGTCTATGCGAACTACGCATATCCCTTTCGGAAGGTAAGCACTGACCAAGGCATAGTCAAAATATCTAGGCACACTATCTTTGTTCACTGCGTCGCTCAGAGGAGGTATATATGAAAGTAAGATGCTTGGAATCAACTTAGCATTTGAGAGATCGTCTCTATGCTTCGTTCTCATCTCTGTTGTGATTCTGGAATTTCTTGATCCATGAGCAGTCGATGGAGAATCTTGGACTCCTCCTGTCGATGATTCTTGCACACCTGCAAACATCCTTCTTTTTGACATGACTTTCTCGGTCCTGAGATCAATGAGTACTTCCTTCGCAGATTCTTCAAGTGCGCTAAGATCCTCGGACATACATGCTCAGGGTTAATAATATTGGGTTCACGAAGTAATGTAGACACAAAAATAAGATGGAAATTAAGGACATAATGATCATTGGACAATCTTAACCAAGGTTGCGAGCTCAAATTCTCGATTTGGAAAAAGTGTTCTTCATGCATGGCGCGACAGGATAAATAGGAAACTCAACAACGGATTGCTTGCAATAGGTATGAGGCTTCATTAACTCTTGTTCTATCAATTATGGCGTGGTCCATCGGTCAAGTGGAAAGCCATAAATGTTTTCCCAAGTGTTCGTAGCATCAATCGAATGGATATATCGTTCCCAATGGCTATATTTCTTCGCCATGGCGAAGTGACCTATGTCGTTGTTCTGATATCTCAACGAAGCCCAAATTCTACAAAATTGCCTTCTGCAAGGCTCCCTCTGGAACCTTCTGTAATTTTTCAATCTTAGCCCTCTTCCTACTTAGATTTGTGGCCTTCTTTCCAGTGAGCTTCATCTCAGTATTCTTCTTTTCATTCTGATTCTTATCTTCTTTAGATATAGTTACTACCCGTTGTTGAGAATATTTCAGGGTTAACATCTCTTTTGGCTCTGGAGTAAGCACTTTAGTCTTCTGAGGGTATTCTAGTGGTTTTGTAGCTTCGACATCAGAGTCTCTAGGGTCAAATAGCTTTGATCCATTTTCTTGTTCTTTAATCGATTAAGCGATCTTTCTGTTCATGAAATATTTTAACTCTTGTTTTTTCTGTTCCGAGGCCTCTTCTTCTTCTTTCCGCTTGGATTGATCTCTTTCAATCCAAGTTTTCCCTAGTAACATGGTAAATGGGGCATTGTTTTCAATACATCTGATAATCTCAAAATCTTCCTTTGTCGAAGTTCCATTGATAGTCGTAGATATCTAAGCAAGTCTCCCACACAAACTTACCAACTTCCCTCTAAATAGTCCTATTTGTCCTAATGAAGGGATCATAGCAGGCTTCCCTATAGCTTTCGAAGTTCTTTCTGGAATAATATTCACTTGTGTCTCTTCATCAAGAACACAGTGAATGTCGAAGTCCCCTATTCTTGCTTCAATGCATTATTTTTCTCTGAAAATCTCTAATAATCTGACATGTCGGTGGTCATTCAGGGTCTCCTTCATTTGTATCAATACTTTCTCTGATTCTTGATGGGGTTTTTCCTTTTCTGGATCTGCCTTAGGGTTTTCTTGGTTCAGATTCATTCCTTCAAGCTTAGCGATCATTCTAGGGCAATCCAACACTTCATGGTCCATAGCCTTACAACAAAGACAACTAGGTCTTCTTCCGGGGCATTCCTTAGCAAGATGTCCTAGTCTTCTACAACTGTAACAGAGCATCAATCCTCTCTTTCTTTTAAATGGTCTCTAGATCCCTTTATACTGTGCACTAGGATCATAGGAGTTAACCTAAAACACATTCTTTCTAGGATCTTGCATCCATTTGTTAGTCCAAACATTATTTCTATGCATAGCTATAACATATATTTCATCATTCTTATCGGATCTATTCATATCAAACCTTCTTTCGTCTATTAACACCCTAGCTTTCAAACTAGTTCAAAACCTATTAGATATACCTAGATCCATACTATAGAAACAAAAATTTCCACCTATCTTACTTTTATAGATCACAAATCTTTCAGATATAAGACTTCTTTGACTATTCTTACATTTAATAGAGAACAAAGTTTACATATCTTACCTCTTTCAATAAGAACTTCTCGCTTTTACCTTCCTTGGAGAACAAATCTTTCAGATCCTACTTATTCTCTACAGTTCCGACCTTATTTATTTAGCACAGGGCTTATAAACCAAGTAGGGGACTGCACACTAGGGAAAAAATCTATGCACAAATATTTCTTTTGCAGAAGCCTCTTCTTTCTTAGTTCCTAGCAATCACAGTTTCAGGTCCCAACAATGGAACCATTTGTTGGCACAGGGGCATACCCAGGGTTCAACGCTCAAGAGCGCACCAACAAATCCCTAACTACTGGCCATTTTGGCAACACCTACGAAGCAGATGAAGTCTCACACGAGGTAAAGGAAGGGGTGGTTGCAGGACTCAAGTGTCTGCAACCTTAGCTGGGACATAGATATGTGATTATATCACTTACAGAGTACTTAGCATAGATTATTCGTAAATATTCAACCCTTATTATACTTCGCAGATAGCATAGAGCATTGCAACATTCACTTAGGTCTAAGGTATTTCATCACTTAGCAATAGTAAAACAGATCAGATCTGGTAGATCAACACTAAGCATCTTCATACTTGTCAGATCTAACATTCACACACCTCTATAAGCACAAAGCATAAGTATATCTATCAAAACACTTAGCAAAAATAAAGGACAAACACATCAAGTCAAAGCACAAAGAATAACACACAGATTTACATGGTTCACCCCCACCCTAGGGCCACATCCACCAACTCTTCTTCTTTATTAGTGTCTTCAATCGGTTACATCACAAAGCCACCAAAAATGTTCTTCGCATAGGACAAAATATTTGCACATCTCTCTAGATACTTCTTCCTTACATTACAACACAAATCCTTCCACAAATCCTTGCAATGACTTGCACTTAGCTCTGCAAGCCTCTTACAGTCATACACATAGCACTTACAAAATCTATTAGCACTTAGCTTACACCACATAATTCCCTATATCCTCTGATAGATGCCTAGATATCTATTTATACATTAGAAAAGTGGGCCTAAGCATGGGTAAACCCATGGGCCAACATCCCTTTCCCATTACATATTCCCAAAAACCCAAAAGTGG
Source organism: Picea sitchensis (assembly GCA_010110895.2). Classification (NCBI taxonomy): domain Eukaryota; kingdom Viridiplantae; phylum Streptophyta; class Pinopsida; order Pinales; family Pinaceae; genus Picea; species Picea sitchensis. The sequence continues at coordinate 6,138 of SNQJ01S0058944.1, forward strand.
GCCGATATTCCACAATCTCCCCTTCGTTTGGCACTCCATCTTCGACAGGTTGTCGAAGTCCTAAAAATGGTCAAGCATGACCAAGTATCTCCCAAAACTTGGTCAAGGGCCAACAACTGTTGAGCAACAACTATCTAAGGAGATCGGTTCTCCTATTACTTCATTGAAACCATTGCAGTCAAGTTTTGGAAATCCTAGTTCCAAATTCATTTTTATAAGTGATCTTACCCCAATTTCACCTGAAGAGATGCCTCCTTCAGACTTATTATTCAACAAGAAATGGAGGTCCATTGTTAAAAGAGAAAAACATCAGAAAGATGGATCTATAGTCAAAAGAAAAAGAATGATGTATGATGGAAAAAACCAAGATGATACATAGTTCGCAAAGGAATTTCCAGATTCATTGGGCACTTTCACCACTGCTAATCAATGGTCTATGGAAAATTTGGTTGAACAACTACATATAAGTCCATGCTGGTAGATCAACTTCAAAAGAAAATACACACAACTGAGAAAAATGTCCAGAACAGAATGAGTCGAGACTTCGAGCAGATCAGAGCATATGATAAGCAACAAATTCAACAACTCCAAGCCAACTTTGATGAGATCCAAAGGAATTCACAGTTCAATCAAGGAATGATCACCCAACATGTTGAATTAATAAAACAGTTGCAAGCTAGGTTGGAGTTGACCGAAGGTACCTCAATGGATATCTCAGCCTTCCAGATTCAAGCATTGGAAATAAATGAAAAACTAAAAATAGCCCTGCAAGATATCTTCATGAAGGTCTATGCAATCCAGAAATGCTACCAGGCACTAGACCTCGCTCTAAAAGATATCTATATTAAAGAGAGAGAATCTCTCTCAGCTCGAGTTAAGTTTCAAGAGGCCGTCTTATTGGTACCAAAGGATGATTTCTCATATGTTCATCAAATTTCTCTTTTAGAACAAATAAAAGGTGATATGGATTTAAAGGCCACAGAAAAAAATCTAGCAGAAAGCAAAAGACTTTCTAGAGAGGTAAATGAAGCTTGTCTAGAAGCATTGGCATCACTAGACAAAGGACTAATTTATTTTGAAGGAAATACTATTTCTGAAGCCCTAGTTCAAATTGATATAGGAAAGAACTAGTATAATTCCAGAAAAAGAAAAGGAGAAGCTTTGATGGCCATCTAAAAGATGAACCAAATTGATCTCCTTCAAATAAATAAATGGATACTAAACCTAAGCTTACAATTACAGGTCGCATCTCAAGGAGAAAAAAGGATACAAGAAAAGATGCCTTAGGTAGAGAGGAAGTTATACACTTTCGAGGTCAAGGAAGCAACTGAGCATTCAAGTTTATGTTGGCATGTTCTAAAGGAAGAGTGTGCTTCTCATTGATGGCAAGAACAACAATGACGATGGAAAACAGGAAAGCAGCGATGAGAGTTTGAAGATTCAGTGTTCAGAAGATATGCAAGGATTGAATAGATCCTCAATTCGGATAAGTGTAGAAGTGAATCTTTAAGGAGTAAAAGAAGTAGAAAGCAATAAATCTTAGGAGGAAGAGCGAAAATGGCCATTGGATCACCGATACAGAGGACCATCAACCATCCAATCAAATAAAGGTGCATGAGAATTAATGCTTTGTGCAAGCAGGAGAGAGAACTTACCAAAGTTTTGAAGTCCCGAAGTAATTTGAGACAATTCATCACCAGGAAGAGAATCTGGTTCATTGATCATTGGGAGATATGTTTCAGTAGACCGTGAGTTCAGGAGGGAGAAAATTTTGAGATCTGAAATCCCCGAAGTCCAGAGAGATGGAGATCCATAGTAAATTTCAATCATTAGATCATTCTAAAGTGGAAGGATAGGATAATTTTGAAGAAGGGCATGCTAATCTCAGTGGTCGATAATCGGGGGCTCATATCTATGGTCGACAAGGCATATTAGACCCCCCCAACCTTTCTTCATTTAATCATGGGGGGGGTCCGAGTTGGTGGTATGTTCCATGTGGGACCCTCATAAATGTCACCTTCCTGTCAACTTGGACCCCCCTCGCTCCTTACTACTTATTGCCTAACCCCCCCTCCGAGTAAACCACCAAACCACTCATACATACCACCTTCATGCTCTGACATCACACTCCACTACTGCTCTCTGCCTCCACACTCCACTACACTGCCTACACATCACAACCACATCAACAAAGACACATGGCACAGTCAGATAATGACAAGTGTGTAGTTGAAATCAACATTTCAAGTACATGAAAATCACGAATCAGAGTGACACGTGGCATACACCCAGCTTGTGCCACATCATCAAGTGACGTAAGAAAGTTACGTCACTCTGGTAGTTTTACTTCGTGAGTTTCACAACCAACAGATTCCTAAAGTCTCGAAGTCCCGAACGGCAAAGTCCCGAAGTGGACATAATTCATCCGATCTGAAGATCACTTCGGGTGCATTCTCAACCGTTCATCAAAATATAGTGAAAGGATAGCATAAGTAGAATAGTTGAAGTGCCGAAGTAAATGGTGGTCATCCATCACAATGCTTGATTAATTCCTAGCCTACTGATTAAGAAGTGAAAGGATAAGGGTAAACCATCCGATCTGTTCAAACAGGGGTCTGCAGATCATCGACTCCGGAAGATTGATGTACACAAGAAATGAGAGTTTGAGAATTGAAATTCCCAAAGGCCGAACTCACAGAGGAGATCCTGATCATAGATTCAGGGAGACAAGTGTCAATAGATCTTCCACTCTGAAATATTTTCATATGGGAAAAGTAAGATTTGAGAGTTGAAACTCCCGAAGAATGGAAGGTCAGAATAAATCGTAGCCGTTGATTTGGAAGGAAGCTAGGTGTCGACGAATCATGGCGATATGGGATCGAGCATGGAAGGAGGAAAGGAAGGCATATAATAGTCGTTGATCGAGTGGCATCGCTAATGGATTGGAGATCAATGATCATGCTCAATTGCAGGGCTAGAACATGCACGGGTCTTAATTTTTCTTGAGCGACCCATAATCGAAACCACGGTTTTGGAGAAAGGACACATGGAGGCTCGGGGTAAATTGAGGGGTGAGGTAATTTGGACGTGCTCAAAATCACATGGTCACATGAGATCATTTCCCAAGGTCATATCAAAAAATGGAGCTAGCACTCACTAGACCAAGATCGGGAAGTGCCTTTTGAATAGGAGTGTGGTCACCGCCAGTGGTTACGTGAAGGAAGGCGCTTAGAAGCTAAAGAATCCAAAAACGACTAACTGTAACTGCCAGAGAAGACAAAGAGTTGCGACTTCTAGAGAATCCAAAGAATCTTTGGATAACGACCATTAATGATGAACAAATTCAGTATAACCTCCAGAGACGACGAAGATTTTCCATGATGATCATCCAGAGTACTTGGCATGAGAAAGACATGCAGAACATAGTAGAGAGTGTGATTTTTTGATAACTATGCATGTGGGTAGAAGAAGACGATGCACAATACTTGAAGTTGTGATCAGAGGTGCAATGGATAGTATGCAAGGGCAACACATAGCATAAAAGGAAGAAGAGAAGATGAAAAGAGGTGTAGTGTGCAGGAGGAAAAAGAACAACGCATAGAAGTAGAAATATGTAGAAGCAGAACAGAGCATAGAAGCTAAATAAGGTAGAGGAGACATGGAGTTTTAACAAACCATATCAGAGACAGAGCAAGTAAGTAAAGTTTTGTAAGATTCAATCAGGGTGGTAGGGTGGTGCTATGGAGGATTGTATTCCTCTAAATTTTAGTTGGTGCTAGAAGATATTATGGGAGTTGGTGCTTCCATCTAGTTGGTGCTAGAGAAATATAAGATTTGGTGCTCTCTGCAAGTTGTATCTTGCTATCTGAGGTTGCAGCCTCATATTTGAGTTGGTGCTCAAATACTATGATGTACATGAAGGTTGGATCTTGATTGAAATCTAAAGAAGAAGAGGTTTTCTCCCTTTATGGGTTTCCTCATGAAAATCCGTGTCTCTGCGTATTCTGTGTGATTGATCAAATATTGTATATCTATGCATGTTAAGTTATCAGTAACACATTAAATAATAATTTAGAAAGATTCAGAAAAAAAAAAAACAAGAAAATTTTCAATCTTATATTATAACTGATTCACCCTCCCCCCCTCTCAGTTATATTTCCAACAATTGGTATCAGAGCCGATGCCTTTGTTCAAAGGTAGATCCATAAGCTTGAACATTACTAGTCATGATGGAAGTTCAACTAATAGACCCCCTTTGTTTGATGGAACAAACTTTGCCTTCTGGAAAATAAGGATGAGAACACATTTAATTTCTCTGGGTGTTGATGTTTGGAATGTCATTGAAATGGGATATGTGAAGCCTATAGTCTTTGCCTCAAAGGACGATAAGTTGGAGTTTATCTTTAATGAAAAATCAATGAATTCCATCCTTAGTGAACTTTTTGAATCCGAGTTTGTCAAATCCATGCACTGTGATTCAACAAAAGTTATGTGGGACAAGCTGATAAGTAGTTATCAAGGTAATGAAAAGGTGAAATATGAAAAACTTCAGACTCACAGACTGAAATTTGAGTAGTTAAATATGGATGAAGTTGAAACTATTAGTTAGTACTTCTTACGTATAGAAGAACTTGTCAACACTATGAAATACCTAGGTGAAACGATAGATGAATCTTCTGTAGTCCAAAAAATATTAAGATCTCTTCCTGATAGATTTAACTCAAAGGTCTCTTCTATAGAGGAAATAACTGATCTCAAAACGTTGACACTAGATCAACTTCTTGGAACTCTATCTACTTATGAAATGAGAATCACCAAAGGTAAATCCACTACAAGAGAGGCATCTTTTAAAGTAGAGAAAAACACAAATTCTGATATAGAGGAGATTGAAGCAAATTTTGTGAGAAGACTGAAGAAAGGATCAGGCAAATACAAAGGTAAATTGCCCTTCAAATGTTTCAATTGTGGTAAGATAGGTCATTTTTCATCCAAGTGTCCTCACAAAAGAAAGGATCATACATATGACAATGAAGAGAAGCACAAACACAAGAAGGTGTATAAAGAGAATAATTTTAAGAAGAAAAGCCTTTGTGTAAACAATGATGATGATCCCTCAGATGATGAAAGCAGTGAATCTTTGATCTAAAAATTGAAGAAGACTTGAAAAACTTGAATAATTATTGCAAGTGAAAT
>SNQJ01S0058944.1:16391-35975 GCA_010110895.2 Picea sitchensis
TGTAATCATGTGGTCATGCAAGAACATACCCAATTTCACATGCAAGGGAGGGTCTAGGTAAAAGGATCTAGCGCTTGTAAGTGCATGTTTGCACAAGGACACAACCGAGGGTCATGTGAAGAAGGGGATAATAACAAAAGGAGCTAGCTCCTGAACCTTAGTGGTTTGGAAGTGCGCAAGAATAGCTCGTAGGTTTGACAGAACCTGCACACAGAAGAAAAAGAGGCCTATGTAATATTGATTTGGGTTCAAAAGGGATCCCGAAGAGTCAATCCGACTTAGGACAAGGAAATATATAGAGACCGGGAGGTCGTAGAACCCTAGGAGGGGAGGGGGGCTGCATCAGGTGGTATCAGAGCTGAATTTTCATCTATAGATTTCAGGCAAAAGAGAAAGAGGAGGATGCCATAATTTTTCTTCTAGAGAGTAGGAAAAAGGGTAAGAAGGTGAAAGGATATGATCTAATAACATTAGATGGTATCAGAAGTTAAATTTTTCCTGTAGACAGCAGGTGAAGGAAGTAAAGTACTGATGCTCTGTGAGGAGTTTGTTGCACGTGCACAACAATAGCAAAAATTTAAACAACTAGGTGAGTTGTGAGAGAATATGGAGATTCTCTCAGATGTATATAGATCCATAGGCTTTCCAGGAGGGCAGGTAGGAAGTGGAAATGACTATTGAAGGCCATGAGTGTGGTCGAAGAGAAAGACACAAGAAGAAATTCAATCTAGAGATGGATCTAGAACTTAATGAGACAAGAGAGAGGATGGAACAAGTAGCATTGAGGATGCAACAAGAGGAAAAGGTACAATGGAGGTACGAATGTCCTCTGAACAGGAAGGAAAAATGGCATGTTCAAAAGTTGTTCGCCAGAAAGAAACAACAAGAGTTGAGAAGGTGGCTGAGAGAATTAGAAAACCTTAGTGACATAAAGGAGGAACAAATTCACATATTTGAACCAGAAATTGGGAGACACCTCAGTGATGAGGGGGAGGTGAGATCAGATACGGATCTCATAGACTGCTAGGTGGGTAGAAATGGACTTTCAATTTGTTAGGTGGGTAATGGAAAGAGATCAGTGGAAGGTATTATATACTACCAGAGGAGCAGTAATGAAAGTTCAAATTGTTAGGTGAGAAATGACATGGGATCGATTGATCTAATAGGCTTCCAGGTGGGCAAGGGGAAAGAAATGAGACCATCTGAAAGTCTCAAGAGCTCATAAGTGAGTTCATGTCAGCAAGGAGTGTTGATAGGTGAAGATTCATGTGGATTTGCAGACCATGTGAATGAATATGATGAGAATATAAACACTCTCGCCATCTAAGTGGAAGATCAGAGGTGCATTCTAATTATTGGAGGGATCAAGACATTCCTACCAAACAACTAGGTAGAGGCCAGTGCACATGGTGAAAGTGCAGAAGAATAATAAAAATAACCAACAGAAATTGTCCAAGAGGAATAAATGGAGTAGACATTGATGTCTACCCCAACATAAGGAAAAGAGCATTCAGAAGAATGGCTCAAAAATTTCATCCAGGAAGCTAAACAAAAGATGATTGCAGCATTAGAGCCTGCAGTAGATGGAGAAATAGGTAGCATGGATTTTGCTAAGATGTATGAGGAATTAGAATCCCTAGAGAGAAGGTTAATGGTGCAAATATTTCACATCCAACAAGATAAGTTGGAGACATATGGAGGATAATACCAACCAGTAGAGCAATTAAAGGAAGCTAGAGATATGCCAGTAGGAGAACTAGCAGAAGAAAATATGTCAGAAGGAGGAACTGAACAGCAGTTCAACGATGGGTCTATGAAACTGAAGTTTTTAGTAGTGTTGAAAGATAATTCCATAGAAGAATAAAATTATATGGGGGGCAAGATGATCTACCCACTGATAAGGAATATTTCCAGTCGAGAAGACTGCATAAGGAGAGCCAGCCACTAGAGCATCTGGACAGGGTGATAGAGGAGATCAAGAAGCTAATGTTTAGGTCAGTAGAAGAAGTCACCAAAGGGTATTTGAATGGGGGATAACCTGCAATAGCAGCAGGGAAGAAGGAGAAGAAGCAACAACAACAAAAACAACATAGCTGCAGAGGAGCAGGAGGACAACTCCAAGGAAGAATTTGGGATCTAGGAGGATTTCAACACTGAAGAAGAGGATCTCATGAGAGGGAGCTCATGTTTTTCCAATCATGGAGTATGATGTAGGATCATCGCTCAAACTCAACAATGTTCTAGCATTCCAGTACATCAACGCACATTTCATAGAGGGAGAGGCATTAATCCTCCCATTTTTAAATTTGAAATATAATCCTATACAGATTCATGTTGTAATCTTGAGTGAAATCTAAGACATATCTCTGAACAGATAGAAGATAAGGTCACCTTTAATGGCTGACAAGTTGATGGCTCTAGGTTCAATTCAGACTAGATGGCCATTTATGAAAACTTCAATGTAATAGATGAGGTTAGGTGAGAGAGGATGAGCTCATAGAGCCCTCTTTTGTAAGGAGATCTGGCATAAGATTTCATGATGAGAGTTAGGAGACTTGAGAGAGAGATCTAGGTAGAGAGGTCTTAGAAGTATAACTCAGGATAGAGTTATAATAGTTCTTAGAGAGATCTTGAGAGAACCAGGACTCTATTACAGTCCAGTTTTTGTAAACATATGTATAGACACACAAAGATAATAGAAAAACAGTTTTTCCTACATATCGTGTGTTTGTGTATTTTTATGAATGAATTTTTTGGATGTGTGATAAGTTTCATTTGGAGTAGGAGATAGATTTATTTTATCTTCATTGATTTTTATAATATCGTTCTGGATTTTTTAGGTTGTGCAAGGAGTGCACAATAGAACAATTGAGGTTCTGTAGCGAGTGAAAGGAGTGTGCATATGAACTTTGTGGAGTCAGAAAAGAACATGCCAGGAGGGCACACAAGAGCAATCCCAAACTCAAGAGGAACCTCAAGGTTACTAAATACCTTAGGGGGGGAAACTATGCAGAAGGAGCACATAGAAACAAAGTTACTAAGAACTCTGTAGAGCTCTACCAGGTGGGCATCGAGTGAGTGCAAGAGTGCATAGAAGGAAATCTGTGTTGAGTTTAGGAGGAACCAGAGTTACTAAACACTCTGTAAGGAAGAGCTATGCAAGGTGTGCATTGAGCAAGGAGATCGCCAGAAGGGTGAGAAGAATTTATTTTCAAGAAATCCTTCGGATCTGAGTTTGACGAAATCCCAAAAACACAAGGAGTGCGTGGGAGATCGAAATATTCGAGGAGATCAAGATCATAAGGAATAATGGAAGGAGTGCATGGGAAGTAGAATTATTCTAATTCCTAAATCTCAAAAGATAAAACACGTACAAGAATGTAAGAGAGACCCTAGATAGTCTAGTTCATAGGAGAAAGTTCAAAGGTCGAGAGCTTTGAACACTTTCAAAATATTCCAAGTTGGGAGAAGGTGGAAGCTCAGGAGGAGGAGAAACAAAAACTGTTAGATTGGTTGTGGGAAAGAATCCTGGACCATTAGATCAATTTCCAGTGACATACGGAAGCGCATAGGAGGAAACATATCTCAAGAATTGGATCTGAGCATAGAGGATCAGCTGACGTTTGATCATGAGAAGGTGCACAAGTTTTAGCATCGTGTATACGTAGGAGATAGCACTCACAAAAGTACTGAATTCCTGAAGTCATTTTGGACCGTCCATCATTTGGGAGGACGTGTGGTAGAAATCCATCAAGTTCAGGTGAATATGCTCCAGGAGGAATGAACGCACAAAAGGTTGAAACACCCAAAGCCCGAAGAGTCGAAGATCTGGAGGGAATCTGAACTGTCAGATTCAGAGGGACATGCATCGGAAAGTCTTGAGATCTAGAAGGAGGCAAAGGTGTAACACTAAAACACCTGAAGGCTGAACAACTGAAGATTCGAGAGCCATCGATCTATAGATGGGACACTTGTCACCAGATCGTGAGCTCCGAGGAAATTTACATTGGAGTTTTAGTTTGATAATTGAAACTGTCGAATCGCGAATGCTCGAAGAGAATCTGAGCCGTCAAATATAGAAAGGGGACGTGTGGCAAAAGATCATGAATTCTGGGTGAATTCACTTTGGGAGAATGTGAAGGAGAAATTTTTTACATCATCGAAGCCCGAACAGTCGAATCGAATGATAGTCGTCTATCTGGAAGAGGACAGGTGTCACCAAATCGTGGACTTCAGAGGATTAAACTCCGGGGTTTTTATGGAAAGAATTTTCTCAAGGTTCTGAAGCGTCGAAGGATGAAATGATTAAGGGTCATTGATCCCAAAGGAAGAACACAGGTTGTTGATCTATGAAGGGACACATGGAGGACAAAGATTCACTCTGTTAGACAACCATTGAACAACCATTGGATCAAGAGAGGACATGTGTCAGAAGATCCAACACTCCGAAAGATTTCACTTCAGAGAATTGTGGTTGTTGAGATTTGAGGACGGAGAAGGCTGAAGTCTCGGAAACAATGAGAGTTGTTGATGTGAAGGATGACATGTGGTGCCATATCTAGGACTCTAGAAGAAAGAAGAGGAAGGACAGGTCCGAAGACTTAGAGAATATCTCGGTCATTGATTGAGGGAAGAGTCATAGGACCGTTGATCTGGTAGAGGAGGCCAAAGTCCCAAATCAGGAGAAGAGTTGTCGGTTAGAAGGATGCATGGTGAGAGATCGAACTGTTTTGGAGAAATCTCTCCGAAAGAAAGGAAGGCTTGAGAATTGAAATTCTTGAAGGCCGGATTCACGGAGGAGATCATGGTCGTAGATTCAAGGAGATAAGTGGCCACAAATTGTTAACTATGGAGGATTGGAATATGGAGGTAGAGAGGGTTTGAGACTTCAAAACCATGAATTCTAGAACCATGAATAGATCTCATCCATTGATTCATAGGAAGCAGATCTGATCTGTAGGATTTGGAGAGGACAGATCTGAACCATCAATCCATAGGTATCGTCAAGATTGGGATATCGACGGTCCCAGAACATTTCGGGGGATTTAAGGTGTGTGATATTTAACAGGTAATCATGTGGTCATGCGAGAACATAACCAAGTTCACATGCAAGGGAGGGTCTAGGGAAAAGGATCTAGTGCTTGTAAGCGCACGTTTGCACAAGGACACAGCCCAAGGTCATGTGAATAAGGGGATAATCGTAGAAGGAGCTAATGCTTGAACCTTAGTGTTTTGGAATCACATAGGAATATCTCATGGGTTTGAAAGAACCTACACACAAAAGAAAAAGGGGTCTGTGTAATATTGATTTGGGTTAAAAAGGGAGCCCAAAGAGTCAATCCAATTCAGGACAAGGAAATATCCAAATACCAGGAGGTCGCAGAACCCCAAGAAGGGAGGGGGGATGCATCAATGATCATCTGGGAAAATTTGATAGTAGAGATGATGAAGGTATCTTCTTAGGATATGCAACGAATAGTAAAGGATACAAATTCTTTAACAAAAGAATGCATAAATTAGTATACTGTATTGATGTTCGAATTGATGAAGAAGCTCTTGTAAAATATCAACAGAGAATAAGCATTAAGCCAGATGAAAAATATGATGAGAATAATGAAAATCAAGAACAACGAATATCAGAGTCACAATAAGATGATGAATCAGGTGGAGAAGAGACACCCAGACAAGAAGATTCAGGACAACAATCAGCCTCAAATCCTTCGTCCAGAATTACTCAAAAGAATCATCCCAAAAGTCAGATAATTGGTGAGAAAGACAAAGGTGTACACACCAGGAGAAGGATAATCAAAGACACCGAGCAATAACATATAGCCTTAATATCCATGGTGGAACCCAATAACTTTAATGAATCTAGTAAAGATGTAAATTGGTTAAAATCAATGAATGAGGAACTGGACCAGATTGAAAAGAATGTCACTTGGGAACTCGTTCCTAGGCCAGCAAATAAAAATGTAATAGGATCCAAATGGGTCTACAAAAATAAGATGAATGAGAAAGGAAATATTGTAATAAATAAGGCTATATTGGTCTACAAAGGACATGCTCAAATAGAAGGACTGGATTTTGATGAAACATTTGCACCCGTAGCAAGATTAGAAGCTATTAGAATGTTTCTTACCTATGCTCATCATAAACAGTTTAAATTGTATCAAATGGATGTCAAGTCATCTTTTCTAAATGGAGATCTAAAAGAAGAAGTCTATATGGAATAACTAGAGGGTTTCCAATTGGAAGATAACCTTGACGTTTTCTGCAAGCTGAAGAAATCCTTATATGGGTTGAAACAATCTCCTCATGCCTGGTATTACAGACTGGATAAGTATCTTCAATACAAAGGGTTCAAGAGAGGAACAATTGACAACAATCTATATATCAAAAAAGAGGGTAATGATTTTCTCATTGTGTTGTTCTATGTAGATGACATCATATTTGGAAGTAATAATGCTTCATTGGTACAATGGTTTTCTTCTTCCATGCAGTCTGAATTTGAAATGTCTATGATAGGGGAACTATCATTTTTTCTTGGTCTGAAAATTACTTAGAGGTCTAAAGGAATATTTATTTCTCAGGAGAAATATCTAAGAGAAATGTTGAAAAGGCTTCAAATGGAAGATTCTACGCCTATGAACACCTATGGTCATTGAATGCAAGTTAAGCAAGGATGATGACTCACCTGATGTTGATCAGAGTTCATATAGGTCTATGATAGGTAGGCTATTATACATCATAACATCCCATCCAGACATAATGCATGTTGTTGGAATGATAGGAAGGTATGAGGTTGCACCTAAACAGAGTCATTTGTTAGTTGTCAAAAGAATATTCTGATAATTGAAAGGAAGAATGAACTATGGCCTATGGTATCCTAGGAATCAAAATTTTCAACTATCAGTCTATTCCGATGCTGATTGGGTTAACTGCGTGGATGAAAGGAAAAGCATGAGTGGAGGTGCATTCTTCTTAGGAGATTCTCTTGTAGCATGGTTGATAAAGAAGCAAGGTTCCATTTCCTTATCAACTACAGAATATGAATACATTTCAGCTGCCACTTGATGTACCCAAGTATTGTGGATGATTCAGACACTTGCAGACTTGGAGGTAAAATATACTGCACCAATCCCAATTCATTATGATAATACTAGTACAATTAGTGTGTCAAAGAATCTTGTATTTCACTCCAAGACCAAGCATATACCCATCAAGTATAACTTCTTGAGGGAACAAGTGACCAACACTGTTGTTTCTTTGCATTATATCCCATCCAAAGATCAAATTGTTGATATCTTCACTAAACCGATTGCAAAAGCTCAGTTTGAGTATCTATTCCAGAAGTTGGGCGTGACCCTGTTATCAAGTTAAAATAGTCTATCTGATCAAGGGGAGAGTGCTCATAGTATATCTAATCAGGGGGAGAGTGCTTATTATATTTCTGATCAGGGGAAGAACATAGTCACTCTCATTTTTCTTTGACATTGATGTCAAAGGGGGAGAAAAGGTGTGGTCTGGATGCTGTAGTTTGACTTCTAAGCAGAATAGTGCAGCCTTTCAGGGTTTCCATCAATGCTAAAGGGTGATATTGTTTGTATGTTTCACAGGAAGAGTGTTCTTTTCATTGATGGAAAGAACAACAATGACTATGGAAAACAGGAAAGTAATGATGAGAGTTCGAATATTTGGACTTCGGAAGATATGCAAGGAGTGAACAGATCCACATTTCGGCTAAGTGTCGAAGTGACTCTTTAAGGAGTCAAAGGAGAAGAAGTTGTTAAAGCTCAGGAGGAAGAGAGACAGTGGTCATTGGATAACCAATACAGAGGACCGTCAACCATCCGATCAAATCAAGGTGCGTGAGCCTTAACACTTTGCGCACGTAGGAGAGAGAACTTACCAATGTTCTGAAGTCCGGAATAATTTCAGACCGTTCATAACCAGGAGAAGAATCTGTTTCATTGATCATCAGGAGATACGTGTCAGTGGACTGTGAGTTCAGGAGGGAGAATAGTTTGAGATATGAAATCCCTGAAGTCTGGAGAGTCGGAGAGTTGGAGTAAATTTTAGCCGTCAGTTCATTCTAAAGTGGAAGGACAGGATAAGTTTGAAGAAGGGCACGCTAATCTCAGCGGCTGATAATCGGGTGCTCAGATCTACGGTCGACAGGGTGTATCAGACCCCCTCGACCTTTCTTCCTTTATCCTTGGGGGGGGTATGAGTTGGTGGTATTTCCCATGTGGGACCCTCATACGTGTCACCTTCCTATCAACTCGGACCCCCTTCGCTCATTACCACTTACTGCCTAACCCACCCTCCGAGTAAACCACCGAACCACTCATACATACCACCTCTGTTCTCCGACGTCACAGTCCACTACCGCACTCTGCCTCCACACTCCAATACATTTCCTACATGTCACACCCACATTAGCAAAGACACGTGGCACAGTTAGATAATGATAAGTGTCAAGATGAAATCGACATTTCAGGTACATGCAAATCATGAATCAGAGTGACACGTTGTAGACACCCAGCTCATGCTACATCATCAAGTGACGTAAGAAAGTTACGTCACTCCAGGATTTTTACTTCATGAGTTTCACCACCAACAGATTCCTAAATTCCTGAAGTCCCGAACGCCGAAGTCTCTAAGTGGACATAAGTCGTTTGATATGAATATCACTTCGGGTGCATTCTCAACCATTGTTCAATACAGTGGAAGGATAGCCTAAGTAGAATAGTTGAAGTGACGAAGTAAATGGTGGCCATCCATCACAATGATTGATTAAGTCTTAGCCGACATATTAAGCAGTGAAAGGATAAGTGTAAACTGTCTGATTTGTTCTTATAGGTGTTTCCAAATTATCAACTCTAGAAGATTGACGTACAGAAGAAATGAGAGTTTGAGAATTGAAAGTCCCGAAGGGTAGACCTATGGAGGATATCTTGATTGTAGATTTAGGGAGATAGTTGTCAATAGATATTCCACTCTGGAATATTTTCATATGGGAAAAGAGAGAGTTGAGAGTTGAAACTCCTGAAGACCGGAATGCCAGAATCAATCATAGCCATTGATTTGGAAGGAATCTACATGTCGATGGATTTTGGAGACCTGGTATCGCGCGTGGAAGGAGGAAATGAAGGAAGATAACAGTCGTTGATTGAGTGGCATCGCCAAGGGATTGGAGATCAATGATCATTCTCAATCGCGGGGCCAAAACATGCTCGGGTCTTAATTTTTCTTGAGCAGGCCGCAAGCGAAACCATGGTTTTGGAGAAAGGACATGTGGAGGCTCGAGGTAAATTGTGGGGAAAAAAGTAGTTTGATTCAAACCACCTTTGGATGTGCCCACAATCGCATGGTCACATGAGATCATTGCCCAAGTTCATATCAAAAAACAGAGCTAGCTCTTTCTAGATAGAGATCGGGAAGCACCTTTTAAAAAGGTGTGTGGTCACCGTTGATGGTCACGTGAAGGAAGGGGCTTAGATGCTAAAGAAGCAAAAAATGACTGACTGTAACTGCCAGAGAAGATGAAGAGTTGCAACTACCAGAGAAGCCAAATAATCTTTGGATAATGCCCACTGATGATGAACATATTCAGTATAACCACCAGAGAAGATGAAGAGTTTCCATGATGATCATGCATAGGACTTGGCATGATAAAGTCATGCAGAATAGAGTAGAGAGCGTGATTTTTCGATATCTATGCATGTGTGTATAAGAAGACTACATGCAGGACCTGAAGTTGTGATTAGTATGCAGAGGAAACACAGAGAATAAAAGGAATAAAATAAGTTGAACATAGGTGTAGTGCGCAGGAGGAAAAAGAGCAGAGCATAGAAGTAGAAAGATGTAGAAGAGAAACAGAGCATAGAAGTTAAAGAAGGCAGAGGATACATGGAGTTGTAACAGACCATATCATAGATAGATAAAGTAAGTAAAGTTTTGTAAGATTCAATCATTGTGGTAGGGTGGTGCTAGGGAGGATTGTAGTCCTCTAAATTCGAGTTGGTGCTAGAAGATATTCTGGGAGTTGATGCTAGAAAAATATGAGAGTTGGTTCTCTCTGCAAGTTGTAGCTTTCTATCAGAGGTTTTAGCCTCATATTTGAGTTGGTGCTCAAATACTATGATTTACATGAAGGTTGGAGCTTGATTGACATCTGAATAAGAAGAGGTTTTGTCCCTTTATGGGTTTCCTCATGAAAATTTGTGTCTCTGTGTATTCTATGTGATTGATAAAATATTTTATATCTATGCATGTTAAGTTATCAATAACACATTAAATAATAATTTAGAAAGGTTCTGAGAAAAAAAGTTTCAAGCATAATATAACCGATTCTTGCTGCTCGAGTTATATTTCAAATAGTTGGTAGGGTGCAATTATTGAGTAAATGTATCCAATGTATTGAGTATGGGAAAACAAGCACATCTAGAAGTTTAGTGGTGAAATTACTGATTAAATGCATCCAATGTGTTAAATATGGGAAAACAAGCACATCTAGAAACAAATAAGGGAATATGCACATGATATTCATCTATTTGAGGGACATATGGAAGAAAACAAAAAAGGCCAGAAATGTATGCCAAATCATCAACAAGATCAGACGACAGTTGTATCTAGACTAAAGAATGGGGAAAAGAAATGTCACTGCCAACAAATGAAGAGATAGAGGAGAACGCTAGTGGAGGTCTTCATATTTTACATTTTGTTTCCTTAGTCAAAAACATTTTCTATTTTTTAATTATAATACGTCCAACCGTTTTGAGTTGAGACAGTTTGTATAAATACATAGATTGAAGACATATCAAAGGTTTCTTCTTTCCAATTATAATAGAGAAAACTCTCCTTATTGAGTATTAATACAAGTGCAGACAAAGATTCCAAATTTTGTTTAGTTTGGGTTATGTGTTTCTTATATTTTTCCATATCTCAACATTTCTTTATGTTTTCCTTGATAAACGTTTGATTTCAATTTAGTAAAACAACTACTATAATCATCTTTCATCAATAATTTGTTAAGTAAGTAGTTTTTCCTCTGCATTTACTGTGAGTAAATCAATACCTGCGAACTATGTGGATTACTGTATCTTATACTTTATTTAAGGTTACACTATCTATTTTCTTCCACTACAACAAGGTGAGATTGTTTAGAAATTGATGCCTTGCTTTGTTTTACAGTTTTGTAGTTTTCTCTCACATCATTCAATATTACAATTTTGACTTAGACATGAAATATGACCTCTGTTTTGCCATACTGTTGATTTTATTTAAGGGTTTTTCTCATATCACCAAGGTAGAAAAATAACTTCTAAAAAACACTCTTTAAACTTTATCGATGCCTGACATTACTCTTTGAGCCTTAAGTTTAATCTCAGGAACAACATCATTTTGGCATCGTCGCTGGGGACGAAGAAACGAAGTTATTTTTCCCTGGGAAAACGACAATGTAATATTCTATCTTTGATAATTAACAAAGATTGAATACACAAGTAAGTCTTATTTTTATCTTTCACTTGGTGAATCCACCTCATATAAATTGGCATTTGATCGAAAGAATACTAGAAAGAATCTAGACGATAAGGAGACCACACATGTATCAGATCCCAAAAGGTTGTTGAAACCAAAGGGATACTTCAAATTGACTACTGCATCAGAAGGTAAAGTATACCAACCCAAATTTACACAGGTAAAGACTAAGGTTTCAATTGAAGAGCTAACCTACAAAGCGAGTTTTAAACAAGTACCTTCTGCGGAGGCACCAACTAGTAAACCTGAGGCTAAGATTGAGAATCTGGAAGCAATTATACCCAATATTAAGGTCGATATTGACTCGACTGATAATCCTACCGATATGAAAAAAATACCCCTCTCTATACCCACTGTCGTTGACATTTCACCGATTCCATCCTTGCCCGAAGTAAGGATTTCAGTTCCCCAAAACTCTGAAGAATATGTCATGTACCCTGATTCAACCACTATTGGTTCTCCCGTATATGTATCTTGTAAATCTGAGGAAACCAGTCCACATTCCCCTGTCCTCCTTTTCTAGAATTTTCATCTCCTAACGACCTTTTTCTGGAGTTTCCTTCGCCGCATCTTGAATAAGTTGAAAACTCATCTCTTCGGTCCCTCGAAGTTTTTGAAAACCCCCTTTTTTCCCAAATTCTATCTCATAGACTTCCAAAGGCTGCTGCCGGAGGTGGAGGAGAAAGTGGACAAGGTCAACAAAAACCTCCACCCCCTAGAATTTTCTCCAAGTTAGGTACCAGGTACTCTCCCTTGGTCCTCCATGCTATCCTTCATGATTTTCCCAAATATTATATGAATAACTTACCAAAATTTATGCGAGAAGGATATTTGACCGCAACCGAGCACATATCCTTTTTCAATTAGTTTTCTGATATCCTTGGAATTGAGCACGAAGATGTTTACTAAAGGATTTTAGTACAAAATTTCAAAGAACAAGTGAGAACCTGGTTCTGAGGGCTCCCGGTAGGTTCCATAAGGTCATATGATGATCTAGTAAACACCTTTCTTAGACAGTGGGGAGAGAAGAAGGACCATATCTATTATTTGACTGAATTCGGGGCTTTAAGAAAAACAAATTCTGAGTCGGTTCTCGAATTTACTCATAGGTTCAATAAACTGTACAACAAAATCCCAGCTGAGGTCAAACGCTCTCAACCCGCTGCAAAGGTAACTTTTGCAGGAGATTTCAAACCTGACTTTTCTCTCCTCTTAAGAGAAAGAAGATCTTCCACTCTAGCATGGATGCATGACGATTCCATAGAGATCAAATCTAATATGATGGCATCAGGGAAATTAAAATCTAAGTTTGAAATGGGAACCAAAGAACCTAGATGTTTCAAAGAACAAGTTGAACTCTCCGGATCTAGCAAATCTGCAGAAGAAAATATGGATGAGATGGCTAAGAAAGTAAATATCTATGAAACAAAATATCCAGGATGGAATTATATCAATCCAAACCGGATGCCTACGCTAGGAATCAGTTCAAAATAAACCGTAACCCTCAAATACAACACAGACAAATAAAAAGTGAAGATAAAAAAATCCAAGCCCCTTTTAAAACTGAAAAATTTAATGCAAAGGGATGATATGAAAAATTATGAGGGATTAGAAGAGGATATAAACAACCTTAGTGATGATGACAATGAATCTCATTTAACTAGACACGATTATGAAATATCTCTAGATCTAGAACCCTTGTTTAGTAATGAGGAAAGTATAAATAATCTGGAAGATTCTTCTTATAAAGGAATCACCAACTCCATAATGGTTGAACTTCAACAAAAGTATAATTTAAGGTCCAGAGAAACTAATACTACAAGTGTTCCACCAAAAAATATTTTATCAAGAAATAAGCGAATGAGGTATCTTTTACTAAACCGTTAGTCGAAACACAAGCTTCCTGAACCAAAACAGTTTAAACAAGAGAAACACAAACTAAGAAAAAAAAAAATATTGAAGCACAATCTACAACCAGAGAAATCGAAAAAACAACTGGAGGTTTCAGTTTAGAAAATGAACTAAATAAAATTAAAATCCCCATTCCCCTGGTTGAGATTTCCAAGAATCAAATTTATAAAAAATAGATAGCTAAAATGATAAATTTCTCTAATGTTGAATGTCACGCAGATGTTATCAATCTACAAGATGAAATACCTACAATTATGTTTGGTCGACACATTGAAAATACTAAGGATTATGTTGCTCTTTTTTTATATTACTTTAACTGTGCATTACCACTTACTTCACAACTGCATGCTATATTTCGAGGCCTCTCATAACTTAATTCCTAAAATTATTATGGAAAAATTGGGCCTTGAAATCACTAGACCTTATTAGGACTTATACACGTTTCATTCCAGAAAAGTTAAGTGTCTTGGCATGATCAAGGATTTGGTAGAAAATCTTGCAAAGATTCCTGTAAAAGGTATCCTCGTTGATGTAGTCATTTTTGATGTCCCTTCCAAGTATGGCATGCTTTTATCTAGGTCTTGGGGTGCCAAATTAGGAGGATCACTTCAGCTAAACATGACTTACGCTATGATCCTGATTTTTGGTGGACAATTCACTAGAATGTACATAGAGACGAGGTTGGAATATAATGTAGGTGACCCCCAAAACCCAAATAATTACCCAGTATATCTAGCTGATTAGGATTTAGGAAATTGTATATTATCCATTGGCGGTGATTTTGATGAATGTATAGAAGAAGAAAATAGAAAAATAGAAAAAACAAAGAAAAATGTAAATAGTAGAGAAGGAGTATGGAATTTTTTTTTTGATGGCACTTCGTTATGCGAAGGGGCAGGGGCCGAAGTGTTATTTGTACCACTAGGATATGAGTACATTATCCCCCTTTCATACAGATTAGAGTGGGAAATTGATTATACGAATAATGTCTGTGAGTATGAATCTTTGCTCTTAGGATTAGAGGCTGCAACAAAACTAAAAATTGAACATCTAATAGTTTATGGTGATGCAAAGATTATTGTGAAACAAATAAAGAAGCAATATCAAGATAAACATACGAAGCTAAGTTCATACCAAAATTGCACCTGGTATTTGATAGAGAATTTCTTCTCGTCCTTTAACATTCACTACATTCCTAGAATGGAAAATCAACAGGCAGACTCTTTAGCCAAAGCAGTTGAGACGTTTGTACCACCTACCTTCCTAAAAATAAAGTATCATATAGAAATGAGGCATATACCTTTGATCCCAAATAATGTCAGCATTGGCAAGTCTTTGAAGATGACGAACAAATTAAAAATTTCCTGGAAATGATTGATGAGTTCTCTGAGACTCATATAGATCAGGAAAATCTGGACGATCCTATCTGGATCATGGAGGAAGGTGAAGATCTTGAAAATTTCAAGAATAAGATCGCAAATCATTGCATGCTTGTGCTTAATAATAATCAGTTCCCCAAAGGTATGATACCATTATAGAAATTGTTTGACCAAGATGATATACCCTTAAAATCTACCTTATGACCTCAGTTCGAAGATGTTGAAGACTGTAATATAGTAACTAAAGAGAATCCTAAAATGGTCAAGATATCCAAATACCTTCTAGCCCAAGTAAAAAATAAGTACGTCGAATTACTTAAACAATATAAAGACGTCTTTGCATGGTCCTATGACGATCTAAAAACTTATGATACCTCTGTAATTTAACATAAGATTCCTTTAAAGCATGGTATCAAACCTTTCAGGAAACAACTGAGATAGATAAATCCTATTCTCTTGCTAGTAATAGAAAGGGAAGTAAAGAAGCTTCTCGACGCAAATATTATCGTCCCACTCAGTTATTTTGAATAGGTACAAAATTTGGTACCCGGCAGGAAGAAAAGTGGAGAAATAAGGCTTTGTGTAGATTTCAGGAATTTAAACTGATCATCCCTCAAAGACAACTACCCATTTCCAAAAATGGATCATGTCCTGGAAAAAGTAGTTGGAGCTAACATAATGTCTATGATTGATGGTTTTTTCAGATACAACCAAATTGTTGTCCATGAAGATGATATAGAAAAAAATGCATTCACCACTCTGTGGGGAACTTTCATGTATGATAAAATTCCATTTGGTTTAATGAACACAGGGGAAACTTTCCAAAGAGCGATGGATATATATTTCATCGATGAGAGATATAAATTTGTTTTCATTTACTTAGATGATCTAACAATCTTCTCCAATTCTCATGCAGAACATTTGGTTCATCTCAAACAAACCTTTGAGAAATGCAAAAAAATTAGTTTGTCTCTTAACCCTAAGAATTCACATTTTTCTATGCAAGAAGGCAAGATTCTGGGTCATATGGTTTCTAAGGATGGAATCAAGGTTGACCCTAAGGGAATTGAGGCTATTGACATGTTAAAAATTCCTATAAATAAGAAAGAAATCTAATCTTTTTTAGGGAAGACAAATTTTTTGAGAAGATTTATCCCTAACTTTGCTGAAATTGTCAAACTAATCACAGATATGTTAAAGAAAAACAATGAAATGAAATGGACTTTCGAATATAAAGCATCATTAGAGTGGGTTAAGATATTTATAAGAGAAGTGCCAGTGTTAGCTAGTCCGGACTATACTAAGTAATTCCTGATCTTTTCTTTTGCATCTGAACATACTCTCGTAGTGGTACTCCTACAAAAGAACGAAGAAGGTTTCGAGCATCCGATATCATTTTTCAGTAAAATTCTCAGGGACGTCGAATTAAGATATGACATACTGGAAAAAAAATCTTACGCAATGGTGAAAGCTCTCAAATCTTTCAGAACCTATGTATTGCATTCCAAAATAATTAGCTATGTGCAAACAGGCGTTGTCAAAGATATCTTGGTAAAACCGGATAGTGATGATAAGAGAGGTTGATGGTTAGACAAAATTGAGGAGTTCAACCTAGAGGTAAAACCAATCAAGCTATTCAAAGGTCGAGGCTCGACAAAATTATTATCAGAATCAAATTTCAGGGCACTTGGGATAAACCACTTGGAATCACACAGATATGTCCCAGATATAGAGGAACTTGATGATCAAATCCCTACAGTGCAGATCAAAGAGAAATTTTATTCCTCTAATTGGTATCGCGATATTGTTTCATACTTCCTCAACCTTCAGTGCTCGAGTGACATGAGTCCATCCAAAGAGCGAATGTTGAAGCTACACATAGTTAAATAATGTATTATTGAAGTTCAATTGTACTGGAAAGATCCTCTAGGTTTCTTGCTATGTTGTTTATCAGAACCTGAAATAGAGAATGTCATAAATGAACTTCACAAAGGAGTGTGTGGAGGACATCATGCTTGGAGGGAAACAACCTACAAGATTATAAGAGCTGGATATTATTGGCCAAAGTTATTTATTGATGTGAATGCCAAGCTCAGAGCCTACAACCCTTTCCAACTGTTCTCTGGTAATCAAAAGCTCCCTACACTACCTTTAGTCCCAGTCAAAACAGAGGATCTCTTTCAACAATGGGGTCTATACTTCATCAGAGAATTCCACCCACAGTCAAGCACCCAACATAAATTGATTTTAACTGCTACCGATTATTTCACGAAATGGTTTGAATCCATTCCAAATCAGAATGCCATTGATTCGGTAGTAATAAACTTCTTGGAAGAGAACATCCTATCGAGATTTGGTTTCCCTTGAAAAATAGTCACAGACAACGCCCAAGATTTCAAATCTATGGCAATGGTATTTTTTTGTCAAAAATATAACATTGTGCTAGCACATTCTACAACCTATTATCCTCAAGAAAATTGGTTGGTTGAATCATCCAACAAGAGTTTGATGAATATAATTAAGAAAGTGTTGACAAAGAATAAGAAGGATTGGCACGTTCACCTAAAGTATGCCTTATGGGAAAACCAAATTGGCACTAAGAAATCAATAGGTATGTCCCCTTTCCAAATGGTTTATGGTACTGATGTTGTCATTCCTATCAATCTAGCTCTTCTTGTGATCAAGTTGTGGAAAGATGCAAATGAGGAGAAAAATGATGTAATGAGGAAGATAAAAAAAATAATTGAAGTCTAGAAAAATAGGGCTGAAGTAGATGACAAACTCCAAAAGTACCAAGATAATATGAAATCCCTTTTTGATAAAAAAGCTAAAGATAGGGAGTTCCTTCCTGGTGATCTAGTTTTAAAATGGTATGCTAGAAAATAAGATGCAGGAAAACATGGCAAGTTCGATCATCTCTGGTTTAGGCCATTCAGGATTGTAGCTACAGAGGGAAATAATTCCTTCCTACTGGAAAATCTCGACGGAAAAACTTTTGACGCCCCTATCAAACGGGCTCTATCTAAAACATTTATGCAATAATCATGCTTTACATTACCATTGTATATACTGGTTTTGGTTTCTTGTTTCAATTTGCAATTTCATTTTCCCTTGTAGGTTATCTAAATTTTACTTCTTCCTTGTAAATAAACCAAGTATTATTCGATATCATAAAAGAAAAATATAAAATACCGGTACTACATATCATTTCTATTCTGCGAAATTTTCTGATTTTTTCTTTTTGTTCTCATGTAGAATACTTACTCTAAGAATAATTACGATCATATGAGAAATGAGGAGGTATCAGAATCCAACGCTTAGTTTTCAAAACATTTGTTTCCTCTCAAAAGAGGCGATGTATTAATAATTGGTTTGATTGAAAATGTAAATGAAATCCGGGTATGAACTTCTATATTTATTGGTCAAGATAAAATTATAAATAAATATTATCAGATATAAAAAAAGTTCTAATCATGTAAATATAATCACCTGATCAAAGATAAAAAAAAAAAGTATAAATATGTAGATTTCCAAATTAAATGAAAAAAAAATAAAAAATTGAAATAAAAAGAAAAGAAAATAAGAATAAAAAGGTCTTAAAAAAGAGAAGCTTGATAATCAAAAAATGAACTTGTGTGGAAAATAGATTCTTTTGTGTCAAACCCTCTGAGTCCTCATTCTATTTCATTTTTCCTATCTTCAAGTTTTTACTCTATTCTGATTTTCACTACCCGTCCTTAAGTCTCCATAGAAAGAAATAATTTCATCTTGACTCTGAAAACTTAAAAATATATCTTCAAAACAAGATGAGGCAAAAATATTTATGTTCCTATGATTTTAACTAAAACAAGGTATGTCTAGGATAATCCTGATAACTTTATCTCTTCTAACATATTTTAACTGATTAATTCGCTCAAGGCTAATCCCCGAAAAATGAAAATTCCCTATAAAGTCTTCCCTATAGGAAAAGATTTATTGAAAATCAGGAGAGATTTAGTCGAGAGTATCATCAAAATATTGTTGGCAGACCCACACTGTTAAATTTTAAGCAGATATCACCCCTTGTATGATACATACAAATTGATTTCCCCCACTTCAAAATTATAAAAAATATATATAAGACATATGGTGAAAGGAAATTCATAAAATGATTTCCCCCATCTAGTCCAAGACAAATGGTGAAAGGAAATTCGTAATTCCATTTCCCCCATTTTGTCCAAAAATAGATGATAAAAGGAAATTCATGTAATGATTTCCCTCATCTCAATAAAATGCAAAAATGTTAATTGAAGTGGTGAAAGGAAATTCAATGGGAGGTGTAGATAACTTCACCGAGGTACTGAACAGACTCACAGGCAGTGAAGCAATATCTATGATATCTGTAAGGATGTCATACATGTACAAAAATACTATGGTATCTATGTCTCTTTATGGTAAGATTTACATTCCAAACCGACAATAGATCCCCTAAATAAATTGTTGAAATTACCCTGCCTTGATGAGAATGAAATCGGCCAAAGTCTGATATTTCAGTTAAAGTTGTTTTGATTATCTTAAGCAAATCTAAACTCAGTTTTAGGAAAAGGAAATTATTAATATCCTAACTTGAGATCAATAATTGATTATTCTTGTCCCCGAGGTGTAGGACAGTCGGTGACGGAGTGTGTTGTTAAGCCACTCCGTGATGTTAAAGTCACCGGTTCGAAACCTGCGGGGACAAAAAATCCAACCATGTTAAGGGTTGGTGTGG
>SNQJ01S0058944.1:36025-54197 GCA_010110895.2 Picea sitchensis
GGGGACAAAAAATCCAACCATGTTAAGGGTTGGTGTGGCTCAGGCCGGGTGCGATCCCCGGGTGATTTTGACGGCTTAGATGCCCCTGAGTCGCGGTTTCTCAAGCCACAGGTTAATCGCAGGTCCTCCACAAATTAACAAACAAAAAAAATAAAAATTGATTATTCTTTGAAGGTTTTCTGAAACTCGTCTGAAGCCCGATTTTTCTTTGTATGATTTTTCCCCAAAGTTGTTTTCCGGAAATACATTGATGACTCTATGTTGACGGGCGAAATTGATTGCTCGTCAACTGGAAGAGTGAATCCGGTCCGGGGTTGTCTAATTAACCCAAGCCATTTGGATTGACTCACTCTGACGGGTTTAATGGCTCCATTGGCTAATCTAAAGTCCTCAAGGAAACGAAAAATAAANTTTATATAATAGTTCTATCATATATACAACATATACAAATAATGAGTTTTAATCTGAACTCATAAAAAAAATCGAATGTAAAATAGTTCTTTTAATGAAGGTAAATAAAGAAAGCAAAAGTAATATTTGTTTTGATTTGTTTTTTAATTTATATGCATTCACAAGATTAAATATTAAACTACTTAATTGAACAGAAAGATATAGACAACAAAAATTATACTATATAAGAACTTCTATAATAAGCAAACAAATGAAATAAAAGAACACACTAACCTATTAATTACTTGAGGAGTATGCATCCAACTGTTTGCATAAATCGTGCATCAGTCCATCCATGAGATAAATCTGTTGTGCATCTTCATTGTTTGGTACAAACGCTAAACTGTGCATTGACTAGTGTGTTTAATTGATAAAACGATAGGACACAAAATAATTACAGTGATATAATAGACTACAGGCGATAACACATGAGATAAATCTTACAGTTATAGCTTGCATTTAATCAATCAACATATTTAAGGTAAACCTCATAATATGAATTGAAATATCATTCAATCATTTTGATAAAACTAAAGCATAAAATCATGAACCATTGAAGAAAAACTATCTTGACAACAAAAAGTCTTCGAAGATGAAAGCTATCTGTAGTCATTTAATTACCAAGATAAACAAATTATAGATCACGACAACATTCACAAATGACGAAAGCATAAAGTAAATATTTGTTATGTCTAAATTTGAGTATAAGTTGTTCACAATAATCCCTAGGCCAAGATGTGTCTGATTACAAAATGATGGGTTTATAAAGGCCTCAGAAAAGATAATTGTTTATGTTCCTGAGATGAAATATTTATTTCAAAAATAAAGGGGGATGAAACCACCCTGATCCTACTAAATCCTCCAAAACTAACTACAATTCCTTTCTGTTCATACAAAATGCATCAAAGATATGACTGGAAGATCTTAAGGATGCCTCAGATCAAATTTGTAATCATGGATTCCTGAATATCCTGAAAAAACAAGAAAATAGAAAGATTTAGATGCATTTCTAACCATTAATTCACACAATTCGAATTAACATAACTGGATACAGAATCTTGATATTCTGTAGCTAGTTATTAGTAAATGAAATCCAATTTATTGTAAAATAAAGAAATCTAATTTTAACAAATAATCCTATTTTAAGATGAAGAATCATACCTCCAACTATGAAATCAAATCGTATCAGGCAACCTTGGAATTCACAATGGCTATTGCAGCCTCCACATTTTTAAATACTACACTGCCTGTTGTCTTTATACGTTTTTATTTGCCTTGAATAACAGATTCGAGTCTTTGGTTTTCGTTGGTTAAGACATCGACCTGATCCTTTAAAGCCTTAACTCATGACTGTAGGATAGGGATATCAGTATAATATCTATCAATCCATGATAGGCAGACTTCATAATTGGACTGTGTAACGGTTGCATGGGAACAAACTTGGTTGTGAACTAGAGCACCTTCCATACTAACAGTGGATTCATTAACCAATTTGACACCAGGAAACTCTGGATTATTTTTCAAACATGGAGGTAAATTTCCAACAAATTTATAGGGACAATCAAGGTGTGGCTTGAATGACTGAAGGTCTTCTGCAGCGAGGAACCTATCGATTTCAGAGTCCGAACTTTCGTGGACTTCAATCATACTGACTGAACTTGGATGAGAGTTCGAATTGTTACGAAGTCTCCTAGAAATTAGCTTCCTGACTCTCTTGTTCTTAAAATTTATATCAATATTTCTCTTAGATATCTTTCCTGTAGGTTTCTTTAAATTTTTAACACAGTCGTTTGGATGTATAATCTGCTGAAAGGCATGTTCAATAACCTTTGGATCGGTCAAGGGTTTTTTGTAAGGGGGTGAGACACAAGTTTGGGGAGGTGAGAGAGACGTCGTAGGGTGGACAAGGGTCTCCTCAACCACGAGTTTATCTACCTCCTCCATATCAGGGTTACCATAGCCGTTTTGGGTTATGAATGAATCCCAACTGTCATTCTGTAACTCTAATTGATGCATGAGCAAGATTTTAATTAGGTCGTGGTGGAAAAGGATAGAGTCTGACCACTGTTTTTTGTATCCTTTGCCCATTTTATAAAGACTCCTCAGTAAGTAATACAGAATGTTCAAAGGGAAACCCATAAAAGTCATAAGCAAATGCAAATGGTACAAAAACACAAGCCCGAATCGTCCTCATAGGTAACAAATTGCTTTACCACGGCGAGCAAATCATGCCACCGAGCTTTTAGGAAGGAAATGGGCATACCTTTATCACACCCTTTTATTTTTCGAGATGTAAACAACAGGCTCCAAGGAAATTCTTCCACTTTTGCATTTTGAAACCACCTTTGACCACTTTCTAGTAGCCCTGTAGCTTGACTCAATAAATCCTCTGTAACCTCCAATTGTACATCACCCACCTTCGTTATACACCCATCAAAAGAGAAAGTGAATTCTTGGGCAACTTGTAAATTGAAACCCTAAAAATTCCCAATGAAAACGAGCCAGCCACTTCTCTCCAAATCTTCTCTGGCATCGTCATATAAGAGCAGAGTTTGAATGCCATTTGGTTCAACTCTCACAACAGGAGCCATGATGGATGAAAGGTTAACGAATCAGACACATCACACAGAGAGGGTTTGCAAGATAGTCCAGAGCCATAACCCGAGCCCATGAAATTCCAACAGTGAATGGTGTATGAACATAAAATCATAACGATTAGATGGGTGCATGTGAAGAGGGTTTGCAAAGCCCAAGGCTAGTCTCGGGAATAATGTCTGCCTGCAAATCGTTACGCCAACTTTGCATCTAGTATGAGTCTAGGACCAAAGCATTAAAATGAAAAATAAGTGTGCACATCGTGGGTTCTATCACAAGGTTTGGGTAAATAAAAAATCAAAGGTTTAGAAAAAGAAACCTATAGCCAAGACTTAAACAAAACCATACCAAAATCAAATCTTGGGGGTCCTTTGTTTATATAACCATCAATCTCTAAGCATGCTTGGTGTTGGAAGGATCAAAACAAAGAGGGTAACTCTTCATGGCAAGGAACCAAACTTCATAAATAAACTGTATGAACAATTTTCCTTTGACGAAATTTTAAAACAAAAAGATAACACAGTCGCAAATTTTCATGCTTTGTATTCATGCTTCCAATCATGAACGAAGCATGAAAGAAAATAAAAAGCGACAACTTACAACTGTCATTTAAAAAATTGCGTCATGAAGAGTAATAAAAGTAAATGACTCAAGTTAGGTAGCTATGTAGATCAATTAATTGGTATAAAAAGTTAACAAACATTGTCGAGCTCCCAATAATGGCGACATGCTGGGAGAAGCAGTTATCTCTACAATACGAACTAGTTCGAGTTAGAGAATTAAAAAAAAAAAAAACTCAAATCGAAGAACAACTGCAAGGTTATTTGAACATCTTTAAAAAAGCCAAGACGTAGCCCAGTTTTAGATATATTTTGTTTAAAAGAATGAAATCTAGTGAAAAAATTAACAAAAGAAAGACACGATGTTTAAGTTAAAATCTCCAATACTGTTGACAAGGCCACTGCTGCCAGCAGGCGTCCATAGCCTCGACAGAGATGTCAATTAACCCACTCTAACGTCTATATCATGCCCAAGAAATTTCAAATCAGAACGAATGATGCTTATGGCCAACACAAGGTTTATAACTGAGAATTTTCTTTTACCTGACATCGCTTCGCTGCTAGCAGGCTTGTTCAGTACCCCGACGAAGTTATCTTGGCGTCATTCATGCATTTACCCGCTGCCAACAGACCTGTTCAATGTCCCAGTAGGTTTACAAACACTTCCCACAGCTCTATGAGAGTTTATTCACATTCTGATATAGTTTTAAAGATATTCAATAGAGCTCGGCGACGCTGAAAATTCCAGTTTTTTAACACAACTTAATATTTCCACAGGCCTTTAAATTTTTCTAGCAAACCTTCATCAAGATCTGAAAAACAGTTCATTGATAGAACTAATTTTCAAGGATAGGGAGACATCATTGAGTTGCTTTCTTAAAGAGAAGGGACAGTGTAAAGAGACCTTTTAAAGATATTCGTGAATATTTTCAAATGCAGATTGAAACCGAGGAATCGACTTTCAGACAAAATGACACCTTTAACCAGCCTACAATTTCAGAGAAGGACAACAATAGATGTTCTGACAGCCTTTGACAACTATTTTTGAGATGAAGCATTTTGTTTCTCTTTGTCTGAGATAGACTGTAATATAGGGATGTTTGACTCAAAAGGACCGATGAACAAAAACGGAAACAAAACAAAACAACAAAGAAAAATTGGAAAGAAAAGAAATCCAAACAAAAAAATATGTACAGAAGGTGTATTGGAGAGCCGTTAGGTAAAATACCTTTTGAGAGCTTGGCCATTCACCGGAAAGGTGTCTGGCTGTCCCTCTAAATTATGGAGGCAGAAAGAACTAGGACCTAGTTTTTCAGAAATTAAAAATGGTCCCAACCAAAGGTTTTGAAACTTGGTATGCTCTCTTTTCCCTTCATGAGGTTTGTCCCATTTAGGGACAAGATCACCTACCTCAAAATTTCTGTCTGAGGCAGAATTGGAATCAAACCAGTTTTTGACAATGAGTTGATGTTGATCCAATTTCCATTTTTCTTGAGCCCTTACTTCTTCTAACTTTAGCAAAGCGTTAATCTGACTTTCCAAGGGAGGACAATATTCTTCTTACACCTTCTGTGATAACTGTAGAGATGGGAGAAGGACATGCGGTGGAAGAATCACTTCCCTGCCGTAAACGAGAAAAAAGAGGGAATTACCAACAACAGTTTTAGGAGTTACCCTATCAGCCCAGATTGCATTAAATAGTGCATTATGCCAGTTTTTGTGGTTTTCAGAGACCCTTCTCTTGATGATATTGATCAGGTTTTTATTAGTTGATTCCGCTAAACCATTGCCTTGGGGGTAATAGCCAATAGAGTATTTTAATTTTATTCATTTTTCTAAAGTGAAATCACTCATTTCGAGAGATGAAAAATAGGAAGCATTATCAAATACTAGGCATTTAGAAACACCGAAACGAGTGATAATATTTGAATTTAGGAAGGGTATTACCTGGATGGTGTTTACAACTTTTAATGGCGTAGCCTCAGAACATCTAGTGAAATAATCTGTGGTTTTTATGATGTATTTATGTTGCTGCGAGGATGTAGGGTTGTTTGGGCCTATAATATCGAGGCCCCATTGTTGGAAAGGGAAATCTACCGAAACTAGTTGCAGCGGGAATGTTGGTTTATGTACTCGTCCAGATGCCTTTTGACAGATTACACACTTGCGGCATAAGGCATGGGCGTATTTGAAAAGAGTAGGCCAGTAGTACCCTACTCTTAATACTTTGTGGGTAGTGGTGTCTCCACCGAAATGCCCACCAGCTTCCCCTCTATGTAATTCCAATAAGACTTTATCTGCTTCATCTTTTTCTAGGCAGCGCATAAGTATTCCATCGAAATTTTGGTGAAACAAAATACCGTTTACCAACTGAAAAGAAGCATATTTTAATCTCAATGCACTCCTCTTTTTTGGATCAAGGTGACAGGGAGATGATCCGTGTATTAGATAAAACTTGATGTCATCATACCAAGGACTAGTAAGGTTTTGTGCACAACATATTTGATTTTGATTGTACTGATCCTAAAGTGAGATATCAGTTTCATTCTGCTATCCTATAGCTGAATCAACAACCAATTTACACAAACCTTGGCCTCTAACAATTTTTGATCGGGTAATTTCTATGTCATATTCTTGTAAGGATGTGACCTAGTTTGCCCTTTTTTCACCCAGTTCTTTCTGTACTAACAAATTTATGCTAGTAGGGCAAGGGACAATGATTTTTGTCCTAGATTTCAGTAGATAAGATCGAAAGTGTTTTACTTCTTTAAAAACAACATAATCCTGTTGATCTACTACTGGGTAATTAAGTTCTGCTCCCTTAAAGGCTGAGCTCATAAAGGCAATTGGGACTTCATTGTTTTCAACATTGTTTTGGGTTAGCACATCGGCATAACACCGATCAGAGGCGAATGTGTAAAGAGTGAAATCTTGTGAAAAATCAGGGCTCATTAGGGAAGGAGCGTCTATAGGTCCCCAATGGTACTGTACATCCTTTTTTATTAAATTTTGTAATGGTCTGACCATTTCTGAAAAGCTGGGGACGAACCTTGTAACAAAGTTTAACTGACCTAAGAAAGATTGCATAGACTTTTTGGAAGAGGGAGGGGGCAGTTTTGAAATGACTTGGGTTCTTTCAGGGTCAATAATCATTTGATACAATGAATCCAAGGAGCTTACCTTGTTCTACTGCAAAGACAATTTTTTTAGGATTCAAAGAAATACTGTACTTACAACATCATTGTAGAACAGATCTTAGATGAGCTAAATGATCTCCTTTATTCTTTGAGAAGACAGTTACATCATCTAGATAAACTACTACAGATTGATTGATTAAGCCGTGAAAAGTGATATCCATCGCTCTCTGAAAGGTGGCATCGACATTTATGAGCCCAAAGGGCATTTTTATATAAGCATAGGTACCCCATGGAGTACGGAAAGTGGTTTTGAGCTGCTCTGGGGGAGACATAAGGACTTGGTTATGCCCTGAAAAACCATCCAGCAGTGATAATCTTTTAGAACCAAATACTTGTTGAAGGATCTGTTCCATGGGAGGAACATGGTAGTTGTCTTTATCAGACACTCGGTTTAAATTTCGAAAATCGACACATAGTCGGATTTCACCACTCTTCTTCCTTACAGGGACAAGATTAGAGACCCACTGTGTATGTCTTACCAAGAAGATTATTTTAGCATTCAAGAGTTTGTTTAATTCTTTATTAACTGTTGGTTCAAGTTTTGGGTGCATATTTCTTAACTTTTGTTGAAAAAGTTGGGTCTGGGGTTTCATGGGAATAATGTGTTGTATGATGTTAGGATCAAAGGTCTTTAGATCATCATATGTCCAAGCAAATACATCTTTAAATTCCTTAAACAACTTAATAAATGTTGTCTTTTCTTGCTCAAAACATCCCATTCCCAAATTGATGCACTGTGGGTTATCTTTAGTTCCTAAATTTACTTTTTCATGTGTCAAGGAAGAACTATTCGTTTTACAATTCACTGATTTTCTGAATTTATCATGAAGATCATAAGAATTTTCTAATCTAACCACAGGTTTTGGGATAGAGTTTACCATATCTAATGTGGACTCTGGGGATCTTGGATCTAGTATTACCATAAAATTGCGAAGGTCTTCGTCGATAACTTCACCTTGGAAAGTTTCTTCCATGTGCAGAAAACTGATGATCTGTTGATCGTCATCGAAGACTCTCCAATTTGTGATGTTATCTGGGACGGATGGTCTGAACAACAACTTGACGGAAAAAACATTCGGGGAAAGGCCTTCTGCAAGAAAAAGTTTTGAGGCAACGTTAGCTAACAAATCAACCTCAGAATTATTCAATCTGGGAATAGAATTAATGTTAAACGCAGAAAATTTATTCATTAAATTCCATACCTCAGTCTGATAGTTTTTTAGGTGTGGAGATAAACAGTGAATATAATTTTTTACCTATCTAACCACAATTTTTGAATCACCAAAGACAGTCAAATTTTGAATCCTCAAATCTAGTGCTTTTCTGAGACCTTGCAGGAGTGCCTCGTATTCGGCTATATTGTTTGTGCATTCAAATTCTAACCGGCAAGCGATCAAAGTTTTGTTACCTTCTGGATCAATGAGAACACACCCTGCACCAACTCCTTCCTTAGATTTAGATCCATCGAAGTAAAGAGACCAGATTTGATTTTTGTCGGGTGCATGTGACCACTGAGAGAGGGTTGTTGATTGTGTGCATGTCATAATTTTGGACTGTCATTCCGGGTCAGTAATGGTAGAAGTTTCAGCCATGAAATTGCTGAAAAAAGTGTCCATCCCCTGTATTTCAGGTGAATTGGTGGAAGCAGTGAAATGTTCATTAGGATCATTTAAATCAGTTACCGTGAACTTAAGATAACGCTCATGATTGACCTTGATTTTGTTAGGCTTTCCATTCTCGGGCAGCCACAAGTGAGACCAATCTGTCGCAAAATAACCATGTAGCTGTTCAGACCAATCCATACTTAAAAACAAGCCATATACTTTGGGGATATCAACGACAATAATATCAATAACTTCAAGGACTTTAGGATTAGATTATAATATGATAAACACATTTTTTAATTCACCTATTACTTTAACACTATTTCGATCAAGCTGAATAATTTTCAGGTTGGAAGGTTGAACTTCGGCATTAATTTTTTGGCAGATAGACCAAGGCATTACATTTGACGATGCACTTGCATCTACCATACAATTATGTACATTCCTATTGAAAATTTCAAAATTCAACAAAAAGGGTGGGACATTTCTGCGCGTATTAATAGCAGAAGTTTGTTGTTTTTTAGTCGCAGCCCCTGAAACTAGTTTATCTACATTTGTTACACTTTTTACAACAAGGTCTCTTTTATCAGAAGACTCTAGCATCATTTTAATGGAGACCTTTTGAGGTGTTTTGGGGCTTTTTCAGCAACTTTGTTGTTGTTCGGATTGTTTTTTTTGTTGTTTTCTGCAATATTCTGCAGCATCTTTTGCAGAAGAAAAGGGAATTTCAATAATTCGTAAAGAAAAATATTAGCTCTAAGTTTTTTGAGATCCTCAATCATACTCTAAAATTGGAGATATTGAATTCTATTTAGTTTCAATTGGTTTAGACTGTTTTTGAGGTGCATTAGTTTCAATTTCAGAAGAAGATTTATTTGTTGTCTTGCTCCTGGTATTGTAAGGTTGCACTGTTTTGAAATTAGCTTGAAAAATGCTATTCGATAAATTCCCGAAAATGTTGGGAGAGGATTCATCGTCTTCCACTATCTCTTGTTTAGCCACGTCTTCAGGAATCTCGGGAGGAATCAAGTTATCATGTGCCTCTAGAATCGTCTGAATAACAAACTGTAAGCTTTCTAGATTCATGACTTCAAAATTTGAGTTAGGCTGGTTTGTGGGAAAAGGCTTTCTAAAAGGGGGTTTGTAATGCCCTTTGCTTGAAGAGGCTTCTTTGGTCGATATTCTCAAATCTATAACCTGATTAGACAACTTATGAATGACTTTCTGTAAATTTTCTAGATCCGAACCATCTGATTGAGTTTTGTTTTGGGAAGGTCTAGGAAGAATTTCGATTTTCTTCTTGGAGGATGAAGTAGTCTCTGCCTCGTTACATATATTATCTTTTAGGCTGAGAATATATTTCTCGATTTGACTCACCTCTTTGAAGGCTTCTAACAATGTGGATTTCTTAGACCTTTTTACCCAAATTGCTATGTTTTGGTGTAGGGATTTCATGTAGCATGCGACAATAAGATTTCCAGCAGGCATTGAGTCCATGGGTATTCGATTATTTAATGTTAGGAACCTTTGATTAAAGTCTTTTATCTTTTCTTTGGGGTTCATATTTAAACTAGATATTTCCATGACTAGAAATTCAGGGGATTTTTCGTCTCCGAATTTCTCAAGGAAACAGGATTCGAATCTATCCCAAGACATAATGGTGTGGGGTTGTTGGGCAAAGTACCAGGTAGAAGAATTGCCTTAAAAGGTGTAGGGAAAAAGTCTACATACTACATCTTCATGTTCAACACTACGGAGCCTAATGGCTAGCATGATTTTTTTAATATGATCCTCAACAATTTGCTTGGAATCTGGGTCAAATTTAGGGAGCCATTTCTTTGGATGTTTAGGTAAAGGATGTTGGGGCACAGGTATGGCCACTGCATCTTGATCGAGCCAAGGTCTGGCAGGATTGTTCGTATTGGCCATAGGTGTGGGTGGTGTCGAAGGCTGAGATGAAGAACTGCCTTCGTCTGATGATTCTTCTCCAGAAGAGGAAGGAGATGAAGGGGGTGGTGATGGTGGAATACCAGATCCTCCTGCTGCAGGAGTAAGGATGTGATCTGGATCCGCAGGGTTTAGGGTAAGATCAGTACCTTCAAGTTGTTCCCTGATATCAGAGAAGTCTAATGGTTGGTTCAAAGACCGACCTAGTTTTCTGATACGAGCCAAAGCACCATGCGTCCTTAGGAGGGATTGACAAACAATTTCTTGTACGTCGGCCCGGTTTGGATTTACTGGTTCAACGGTAATCCATGGGTTGTCGTTTGATGTGGTTGTTGTTTGAGGGTCAATGTTTTCGTCAGAGTGACTTCTTGTTACTATAGGTGAGCAGGTAGGTGGGGGAGGAGTCT
The DNA here is from genome assembly GCA_010110895.2 of Picea sitchensis. Taxonomy (NCBI): domain Eukaryota; kingdom Viridiplantae; phylum Streptophyta; class Pinopsida; order Pinales; family Pinaceae; genus Picea; species Picea sitchensis. Next base: position 46,786 of record SNQJ01S0058944.1, read on the forward strand.
TGTGACCTCCACGTGCCATCAATAGTATTGAGGCCCCCCTTCTAGTGCTATTTGTTGATGGGCGAAATTGATGACTCATCAACTGGAAGAGTGAATCCGGTCCAGGGTTGTCTAATTAACCCAAGCCGTTTGGATTGACTCACTCTGACGAGTTTAATGGCTCCATTGGCCAATCTAAAGTCCTAAAGGAAACGAAAAATAAATAAAATAAATACAATAACTTACTAAATAATAATCACTAAAATATATATGTACATATATACAATTTATCTAAATAATATTTATATAATAGTTCTATTTATAATATATACAACATATACAAATAATGAGTTTTAATATGAACTCATAAAAAAATTCGAATGTAAAATAGTTCTTTTAATGAAGGTAAATAAAGAAAGAAAAAGTACTATTTGTTTTGATTTGTTTTTTAATTTATATGCATTCACAAGATTAAATATTAAACTACTTAATTGAACAGAAAGATATAGATAGGGAAAATTATACTATATATAAGAACTTCTATAATAAGCAAAAAAATGAAATAAAAGAACAAACTAACCTATTAATCACTTGAGGAGTATGCGTCCAACTATTTGCGTAAATCGTGCATTAGTCCATCCACGAGATAAATCTATTGTGCATCTTCACACTGTTTGGTACAAACGCTAAACTGTGCATTGAATGGTGTATTTAATTGATAAAATGACAAGACGCAAAATAATTACAGTGATATAATAGACTACAAGCGATAACACATGAGATAAATCTTACAGTTACAACTTTCATTTAATCAATCAACATATTTAAGGTAAACCTCATAATATGAATTGAAATATCATTCAATTGTTTTGATAAAACTGAAGCATAAAATCATGAACCATTGAAGAAAAACTATCTTGACAACAAAACAATCTGCGAAGACGAAAGCTATCTGCAGTCATTTAATTACCAAGATAAACAAATTATAGATCACAACAACATTCACAAATGACGAAAGCATAAAGTAAATATTTGTTATGTCTAAATTTGAGTATAATTTGTTCATAATAAGCCCCAGGCCAAGATGTGTCTGATTACAAAATGATGGATTTATAAAGGCCTCAGAAAAGATAATTGTTTATGTTCCTGAGATCAAATATTTATTTCAAAAATAAAGGGGGACGCAACCACCCTGATCCTACTAAATCCTCCAAAACTAACTATAGTTCATTTATGTTCATACAAAATGCATCAAAGATATGACTGTAAGATCTTAAGGATGCCTCAGATCAAATTTGTAATCATGGATTCCTGAATATCCTGAAAAAAAAGAAGAAAATAGAAAGACTTAGATGCATTTCTAACCATTAATTCACATAATTCGAATTAACATAACTGGCTATAGAATCTTGCAATTTTGTAGCTAGTTATTAGTAAATGAAATCCAATTTATTGTAAAATAAAGCAATCTAATTTTAACAAATAATCCTATTTTAAGATGAAGAATCATACCTCCAACTATGAAATCAAATCGTATCAGGCAACCTTGGAATTCATAGTGGTTGTTGCAGCCTCCACGTTTTTAAATACTACATTGCATGTTGTCTTTATACATTTTTCTTTGCCTTGAATAATAGATTCAAGTCTTTGGTTTTCGTTGGTTAAGACATCGACCTGATCCTTTAAAGACTTAACCCGTGACTGTAGGATAGGGATATTAGTATAATATCTATCAATCCATGATAGGAAGACTTCACAATTTGACTGTGCAACGGTTGCATGGGAACAAACTTGGTTGTGAACCGGAGCACCTTCCATACTTACAGTGGATTCATTAACCAATTTGACACCAGGAAACTCTAGATTGTTTTTCAAACAAGGAGGTAAATTGTCAACAAAGTTATAGGGCCGATCAAGGTGTGGCTTGAACAACTGAAGGTCTTCTGCAGTGAGGAACCTATCGATTTCAGAGTCCGAACTTTCATGGACTTCGATCATACTGACTGAACTCGGATGAGATTTTGACTTGTTACGAAGTATCCTAGAAATTAGCCTCCTGGCTCTCTTGTTCTTAAAATTTATATCAATATTGCTCTTAGATCTCTTTCCTGTAGGTTTCTTTAAATTTTTAACACAGTCGTTTGGATGTATAATCTGCTAACAAGCATGTTCAATAACCTTTGGATCAGTCAAGGGTTTGTTGTAAGGGGGTGAGACACAGGTTTGGGGAGGTGAGAGAGACGTCGTAGGGTGGACAAGGGTCTCCTCAACCACGAGTTTATCTACCTCTTCCATATCAGGTTTACCATAGCCATTTCGGGTTATGAATGAATCCTAGATGTCATTCTGTAACTCTAATTGATGCATGAGCAGGATTTTAATTAGGTCATGATGGAAAAGGCTAGAGTCTGACCACTGTTTTTTGTATCTTTTTCCCATTTTATAAAGACTCCCCAGTAAGTAATACGACATGTTCAAAGGGAAACACATAAAAATCATAAGAAGATGCAAATGGTACAAAACCACAAGCTCGAAACGTCCCTCACAGGTAACAAATTGCTTTACCATGGCGAGAAAATCATGCCACTGAGATTTTAGGAAGGAAATGGGCATACCTTTATCACACCCTTTTATCTTTCGAGATGTAAACAACAGGCTCCAAGGAACTTCTTCCACTTTTTCATTTTTAAACCACCTTTGACTGCTTGTTGGTAGCCCTGTAGCTTGACTCAGGAAATCCTCTGTAACCTCCAATTGTACATCACCCACCTTCACTCTACACCCATCAAAAGAGAAAGTGAATTCATGGGCAACTTGTAAATTGAAACCCTGAAACTTCTTAATGAAAATGAGCCAACCACTTCTCTCCAAATATTCTCTGGCATCATCATATAAGAGCAGAGTTTGAATGTCGTTTTGTTCAACTCTCAAAATAGGAGCCATGATGGATGAAAGGTTAATGAATCAGACACATAAAACAGAGAGGGTTTGCAAGATAGTCCAGAGCCATAACCCAATCCCATGAAATTCCAACAGTGAACGGTGTATGAACATAAACTCATAACGATTAGATGGGTGCATGCGAAGAGGGTTTTCAAAGCCCAAGGCTAGTCTCGGGAATGATGTCTACCTACAAATCATAATTCCACCTTTGCATCTAGTACAAGTCTAGGACCAAAGAATTAAAAAGAAAAATAAGTCCGCGCATCATGGGTTCTATCACAAGGTTTGGGTAAATCAAAAATCAAAGGTTTAGCAAAAGAAACGTATTGCCAAGACTTAAACAAAACCTTACCAAAATCAAATCGTGGGGGTCCTTTGTTTATATAACCATCAATCTCTAAGCATTCTTGGTGTTGAAAGGATCAAAACAAAGAGTGTAAATCTTCATGGCAAGGAACCAAACTTCATAAATAAACTGTATGAACAATTTGCCTTCGACGAAATTTTAAAACAGAAAGATAACACAGTCGCAAATTTTCATGCTTCGTATTCATGCTTCCAATCATGAACGAAGCATGAAAGAAAAGAAAAAGCGACAACTTACAACTATCGTTTCAAAAATTGCATCATGAAGAGTAATAAAAGTAAATGACTCAAGTTAGGCAGCTATGTAGATCAATTAATTGGTATAAAAAGTTAACAAACATTGTTGAGCTGCCAACACTCCATTTACTCAATAAAGGCACTTTGTCTACTATTCTTCCATGCCTCGCAGGGAGACGTGATCCCAAGATGGAGCCTATGTTGGAACACAGATAATCCTAAAATTTGAGCTTTACTTTCTCAACTTCATATTTCCTAAAGTAACAACTCAAAAATCAGATTTCGAATGTTTAAATCAAATTTATTTCTGGTCATAAGGCATGCATAATATTCATCATAGATGAAGTTCCCATGTTTGATCGAATGATCCCCTTTTTTCTAGATTTTTGGATTCACCTGATTGTTAAAGAGTCAAATCACTAAAGGTAACTTTGGGCATTTTGATAGGTCTTCATGATTAAAGTCCTCAAACCCGAAAGTGCCCGTTATCACTTTTTCATAAACTTTTAAAGGAAACGAGTCATAGTACATGTGTATCTTTTGAGTCTTCCCTGGGTTGACACGTGACATTTTTTTCCGAAGTTTTCATCTGAAGATTCATAAGAATTGAAGTAACATGTGGCACCCCCTGGTCTCGACACGTCATCTATAATGACATCATCTTTGACACGTCACTATGGGGGATGGCCTTTCGGAAGTATAACAAAGAGATAACTCGCAAATCCATGAATCATTAAAATGTTGAAATATTAAACCTTAATTCATTAAGTTAATCTTGGTCCAAGATAATTAAAGAATTTGTGTTTTGAAGTTCGGACGTTTACCCTTCATCATATCCTAAAATCTCTGAAGTCCAAGTTTCTGAAGCACTGGAATTTAAATAAGATTAATTAAAACGTAAAAGCGATTATCAGATAATTAATCATCTCATAGTTTCGGATTGTAGGGATTTCTTCTCGAGCTATATTTAAAAACCCCAAAGTTTGAATACATGAAGCACTTGAGGTTAAACGTGATTAATTAATATTTTAAGAGGGATTATATCATAATTAACCTTTTTCAGATTCGCGATTCGAGAAATTTCAAATCTATTTCATTTTAAACTCCCGAACACGAACCGTCGATATTAATGGCATTTATCACAAATAAATGGTAATGATTTTTATCATAGATTGTGGATCACCAGATATAATTTCCCATTAATGTTAATAAATTTGTTGTCTGTAAAGGTATACTTGAATCAATGAACCTAATGTGAATAGAAATGCTTTATTTTGAATTTCATTTTCATCTTATGCAATTCCTGAGTAAGAGGCTCACGCAATTTCCTTTGCAACACACATATTCTTTCTATTTCTAATATCATGGAACCATGTGAGATGATGAAGAATACTTATGCAGCTAGTGAAGGTTCATACTTGAATGCAGATGTTTTGTCAGACACTACGCCACAAGCTATAGACTTGATTAGATCTTGGACACAGGTGTTCGAGATTCTGGAACATGAGCTTACAAATTTCCGAGAAGATTCTTGCGATGAAGTGAACGAGACTCATGAAACTAAACTCAGGAATATAGCTCAGTCAGAGCTACAAAAATTATATGTGCAGATGAGACTCATCTCGTACAATGACATGATATCATGGGCCCTGGAAAACATCGATGTCCAAACCAGGAGCATTTTCAACTCTCAAAAGGTTGTTGTTGGGTATTTCTAAACATAATTGTTACAGGAGAATCCCCTTGTGGACAAGTGGATTTTATCTTGGATACTAGATCCCTATGACCAATATAGAAAAGTGTTATTGTGGACATTGAATTTCCTTTTCATGAAGCTAAACTATTCAAAGAAGAAGGAGGAAGAAGGGTAAATACCTTTTACCGGCATTTGTCCTTTCTCGATCTAGGCTGATATTGATCTCCAAGTTCTTTAGAAGGTCCTGAAATACAATGAGAAATAACAATGATACTTCCTACTCTACCATGATTAGCTTCATAATGGATCTATGAAAGAAACAAGTTCATGAAACGTAGACAAAGTTTAAAGGAAACATGCCAAGCATAGATTTATATTAATGAAAAAAAAGTGAGATACTTACAGCCATAGATGTAGGTGTAGCAGCTTCAGGAAGCTCTCTTTGTCTAGACCATTGCTCAAATAATCCACACAGATGATGTTGATGCTTCAATGATATCTCCCTTATGAGATCATAAGTTTGATGCTTCACAATGTCTCTATATTCGTTTACCATGAGAGGGCCCCCTTATATAAGCTTGGAGAGACCCGACCACCTTAGAGATTCTTGGGATAGGTTGAGGATCTTTCTCCTTCAGTTGTGGATCTTCTCTAAGATCAAGCCTTGACCTCAGATTCGAATCCAACAAACTCCATAAATGAGGGGGATTTTTCCCTGATGTTGTTCCAGAGTATGTACTTAAGGCTTAGAAAGTACAGTGTCTAGACATCTGAAAGTGAGTAAAGGATAAAAAAAATGGGAGAATCAACCTTCAGGAAAGGAAGCTAAGCTAATTTCTAGGTTTTCGTTGTCTCGCTTCCAACTGTTCCTGGATGCTTATATTCCGTTCAATTGTGTCCCATGAACGTTCAAGTTCTACCCGGGTGGTGGCTATTTTAAGCATGGAATCAAAAAAGTTCAAAGAGATATGGGTTTGGTCTGACAAACCGGGTTCAATATTAGGTATTCCTGCAACGGGGACAGTCATAGAGGAACAAGAAAATTAAAAGAGAGTTCGAGGTTTTTTATGCTGTATCAATTTGATCGTATAAAAGAGAACTTTTGCATCCGATATTGAAGATAAAGTGAAAACCAAAGGCCTTTTCCCATAACCAAGTTATCTTTTAAATAAATGGTGTGTGAAATGTGAGAAAACAATTAAGCTGTCTATAATGTGAGGCTCCTATCAAGGGAGAATCTCACCCTGTAAACAGAAGAAGAAAAAGATAAGAAGAAATCTGACGAAGCATAAAATATGAAGATCTAAAGAGTTCACAGGTCTTGTACCTGCTAATAGCCGATACAAAGGAAAAACTGTAAACGATATAGATGACTAAAAATTGATCACCACAGTAGAAGTTTTACTAAATTGCAGTGAAAACATTCATCAGATATATATATGCGAAATGAAATTGAATATGAAATCACAGAGGAAACAAACTCATAACACAGTCTTGACAGAATCAAGAGTCTTCAGATTGCTTTGTATTAATTTTCAAAAGGAGAGAGTCTCTATTACAATCGACCAAAAAGGTCCAGCCCCTTTTCTTTCTTCTAATTTCATATTTATACAAACTTCTACATGCTAGAATCTCAATCGTTCTAGGAGTTTTTTTGGTTACAAAAAGGAGATTTATGTGTTTCAATCCTTTGTCTTTGTCCTCTTTCAAGTATATGGAGCACCTCCCTTTCTTTAAACTTCGGGTTCTAAAAATCGAATAGGTAGACACATGTCATTATTTGGTACCCAAAAGCTGCGCCTTTGCCTTCTGTGTGCAAGTGATGCACCTCTCCACCAACTGGGTTATCAACCTGGAAGGTTCCACTTGGTTGTTTACCTCGAAGGTGTAACAATCCTTCGCTAACTGTAGCAACATTTCTCCTACTTTTTGGTCTTCAATGGTGACAGAACATAACAATACACTTGGCTTTATTAGCCACTTATCCACTTGGACTATATCTATCTGGGTTACCTATGTTATTTCGGCCTTCCCTCTTTCCTCATTCTCCTTGATTTTGATCAGGTGCTTGGCTATATCCACCTGGCCCAGTGTCCTAGTGCTGCTTTCACTATCAAGACCCTATTGGAGACGCACTGTTCTTTCACCCTGCACGAATTTTCAAAGTCTGATACTTGAAATCTGAAGATGT
>SNQJ01S0058944.1:54207-65302 GCA_010110895.2 Picea sitchensis
GTTGCGCGCGCGCGCGCGTGCGCCATTTTTGCATAGTTTTGACCCTTTTGCTGTGCTGTGGAATTAATCCTTGTGCCATGAATGACTATTTTTCTATGCTGATGATGCGGAGTTCTTGTCGCCCTGTGCGGACGAAATTTCAGTGATAACAACTGTACTCAAAGCCTTAGTACAGACTCAGGAACAACAGACCCAACAAAATTTCATCTATTGCCCCGAGAGTTTCTTCACAAAACTTTCTTACCTCTTTAGCTCGCTCTCTGCTCTATGGTATATTTCATTCCAATCCCTTCAGTAAGATGCTACCTCTGGTCTACTCTAGGATGGAGAGCTTGGAACTACTGCCCATTTACTTTTTCATCATGGCTATAACAACCTCTTGGAAAATGACCCGAGCCACCCCAACTTCTCTTTCTCTCAAGGAGATGTCTTCCAACACTTGATCAATGATTTGGAAATAGTTTTGAATGGTCTCCACTTTAGCAAGTAAATATTGTTGGGTTGCCGACACTCTTTTTTGAATTTATATGGCTTGGGATTGGAATATCTCGACATCTATCACCTGGATTTCAACAAAATTTAATTTGGCCTGTAATTGCCCTATCAATTACTCCTGCTGGCTTATCTATGATTGGTTGGTCTGGGTCGCCTGCTGTGTTTGTTCGAGATTGTATTTGAGCCGTTCAATTTCCTTTTAATTAGATTTTATAGCTTGCTCTATACCTGTGTTCACCTGATCTCTGGAAGCTGCCTCTATTGTAGCCAGCTTAGTCTCCAACGTTTTGATCAAGCGGTTTTTCTGCTTCAACTGTTCTTTTAGGGAATCGACAGAATATTGGTTGGTTGTAGCAAAATCCCCCAACGTCCCTTCTCTCTGAGTTGCAAATTCCTATTTTTTCATGGATCTCCCATCAACAAGGATTTTGAATTTCTTGGCTATCGTGCCTGCTTCTTGATAAACTTCTTGTTTCACAATGGCCTTTCTCTTCTTATCGAAGAAAAATTCGTTCGGAGGAAACTCTTCCACAGTTATGGGAATTAGTTCTTCACTAAAAATCCATCCTGCTTCTGGGATCCCCTTTGTGGACTGTAGGGGAGTAACAAAAATGATGGCGTTATTGATCTGCTTGGATGATTTCCCCAGGGTAACAACCAAGGCTGGCTTGCTTGGAGGGTTGGGGATCTCAGCTTCCTATTTTGGGCCCCCTATTTGCTTCTTCTTTTCCTAGTGTTCCTCTTGGTCAGGTCTTGAATCTTTGGATCCCTTGGCTTCTGTTTGTTGTACATCTGCAGTCGGCGGGTTCTTACCCTGTAAGACTGGGGGAAGGTAGCTCCGTTGATGTTTCTGAAATTTGCAGAAATCAACCATCTCCTTGAACGACAGGGTTTGAATTCGACTTAGGACCTCGGCATAGGATCTCGCCCATTTGAAGATGTCATCACGAGGCAAATGTTCATGTTCATACCTTTTAAGGCCACAACTCGCCATGTGATTTCCCATGATTCTGTGTGGGTCGTGCTTCTTGAACTCAATGTGGACTAATTAAATATCCTCCAAAGTCGCTGCCTCAGCTTTTGCATGTCCAAAATCTAATAAGGAATATGTATTCAAATGAATGGAGAAGGGTGGACATACCTTCTTCAAAAATCCTTTAAGCTCTTTTCTTATGCCACCAATCACAGTTTGCCTAGCGATTTCGCGACAAACCAACCTATCTGGTATGAATAATGGTAGATCATAGGGGGGAACAGAGGTGCCGAAAACCTTGATGTATGAAAATTCTGCCTCTATGTACCAGTCGGCCACATTGCTCAAGTTGGTGGCGATGCTATCTGAAATCATCGGTAGTGGGTTGCCGAAGATGGAGATATGCATTGGTACCATTACCCAATTGAAAATTGCATATATAAATTATGTGGCCTTATCTTCCCAAATTTTTGAGTGGTAAACATGGATAGGCTCAGCCTCATATGGAGTCTAGTTCTAGCTCATTAGAGGGAAAGACGTCATGAAACAAACAACATCCATGATGTAGGCGGACATAAAAATCGAAGCATCCTTTCCATTCACCCTCTACATCTGATATTCAGTAATCCGACTGGTTAAACTATCTGACAACAATTTGGCCCAGTCAAAGGAACAACCTTCAACAACTGTATGAATGAGAGGCACCCATGGGAGAAAAAAATGTGTGGTGTCCTCCTTCCCATACAACCTACAGGTCATCATTGCTATATATTTGAATTGTGGTTCCAAGGAAGAGATTGAATAAACTTTGTTACCGTCTACCCTGAACTTTGTGGGGTGCGAGACCCAATCTTTGATCAGATTAGACAAGTTTCTGCCGTATTGCTCGCATTATTTCCACTTAAAACGTTCCAGAAATTTGGCATTGTGTGAGAAGTTTGGTGTGGGTGACAATTGGTACATCGCCTGCAAACTTTCTGGTCTAAAGGTCCCAATGGTCACCTTCTTCTCACTGATAATAGTTTTGGTTGGGATATCCACATGATCAAATTCCCATCAGATCATATCATAGTAGGGAAGGAGTCGTGGCCTGGCCACTATCTAATGCATCTCTTCTTGAACGATGATTTTGTATTTGGTGGCCAAATCATCCTTCTCATTATCGCTGAAATCATCTGAACAATTCACCAATTTAGACTGAAGAACCTCGGAGACGTATGACCAAGTTCTGACAGAATCAATACTTCAGGGTGAAGTATTGGAAACATTATCTGAGCCTTGCCCTGAATTCTTAGCAATCGCCTTGGATGCTTTTCGTGGAGTCGTGATAGAGGACTCTGACTTAGCTCTCCTGTAGTAAAAATGTGTATACATATAGAAATTAGCCTTGTGAGAAAAGATCCTTTGCACAAGATAGAAATAAAATTTGAAACAATGAGAGAAAGAACTCTATATCTCGACCATTTAAAACCCCAACGTCCTTATGAACAGAACAATCAAATTGGTTTTTGAGAAATTTTTAGCAATAAAAACAATATATTTACCTATCACTTCACCTCATTTCAAATAAATGCCATAAATTTTGATGGGTCGTGACACAAATTAGTGCAAAAAACATTTAAATTTAACCCATAGACGGTGCGTGTTAATATTTGTATTAATGCATTGATTAATCTGGCTTAGATTCTTTAATTAGGTTTTCTTTAAACTTTAATCATCCTTTTCGACGTTCGCCGTATCGGGAGATTTCACTACTATCCTTTGAGCCCCTAAAACCCAAGATTGTGATGACATGATCTAGTTAAGAAAAAACGTGATCTAGATTAAGTGTTTAATAAATCAATGTTTAATTAATATCATGATTTCGCGACTCGGGGCTACGAAGGTATAGTTTCTTGGAAGAGTGAATGTCGATTCGCGAAACCCTGACATTGTTTAACTATGGTTTAAAATGACTTACCCCTGACACTAACCGGGGTGACTTGTAAAACTATCTCACAACTTCCCCTATGGGAGTTATGACGGTAAGACTTTTGGGGAGAGTGATCATCGAGACGCAAAATCCTGACAACACTTAACTAAGATTCAAGGAACTTTACTCTCGGTGTTAACCTGGGTAAGATTTCAAGTTTGTTTCACGATTTCGCACATCAGGGCTTGGAAACCGTGTGACTTGTAACTCCCAAAGCGCGATATCCCGAAGTATATAAAAGTGAAAAATCTCGTTTAACAGTTAAAAGGCAATGGCTTAGGAGTACAATGGCCATCACCACTTTGCATATTAGGACTACGGAGATTTTCAGTGGGTAAAGGTTATGAAGTAAAAGACAACTTAAAATCCAACCTTTGATTTTAAGAATTACATTTAAACCAATTGAGAAAGGTGGCTCCAACATAAGCTCCAACTAGGGATCCCATCTTCCTACGAGACAGGAAGAATAGTAGACCACGTGCATGTATTGGGTAAATGGAGTCATTGGTTTTATTTCTGCAAAACTTGCTTAAGGAAAGGGGATATAGAGGGAAGAAGAGATTTCGTCTTTTACTTCTAAAAATATTTTCAACACTCAAATGCGTTTCAAACTCAGCTGCATCCCCTTTCATGACTTTCTCTTTCTCGTTACTAAATTCAGGTCTGCCTTAAGATCATCAAAACAGTCCTAGGAAATCCATCAAATATTTTGGCTTTTGGCTTGCATCAAATGAAGTAAATTACATGTTTTTTAATCGGGGAGCCTTGTCCAAACTTGGGGTGCAGATCGGGTTTCGAGAAAGTTGATTACCATAGTAGAGTGAGTTTCATGTATGAAAACCTTACAGATATCTCAAATATTGCTTCACTGCAAGCGAGCCTGTTTAGTACCTCGGTGAAGTTATCTAGCCCTTTTTACTGAATTTCCTTTCACCACTTCGAAATATATTTATGCATTTAAATGTTGAGACGAGGGCAATCATTTCTGAATTTCCTTTCATCATCTCTTTGGACTAGATGGGGGCAATAAAATATGAATTTCCTTTCACCATCTGTCTTATAATTTACTTTTTAGAACATGAAGTGGGGGCAATCAATTTGTATGAGGGATGATATCTATGTAATATTTGTAGTGGAGGTCTGTCAACTTGGTTTGATTACTCGGTACCAACCTTCCTTTAACTTTCAAAACACCTTAGCCCACAGGGAAAAAGGGAAAGATTACTTTGTTTAGTAAGAGACTGAGAGTTGTGAAGACTGGCTTACTTTCTAAAATCTGCTTTACAACTTCCAAAGCTAAAATGTAATCTCTTCTCCCTATGTATGGAACCTAGAAAGATGCTTGTTTTTTTAATAAGGTAAGTCTGCGGACAGAAAAAATGTGATGGAGAGAGGTCTGGGATTCGAAACATAGGGATCATGGATTAAAACCGACTTTGGGACCTTTTTCCGGAGACGGTTTACTTTCTCTGCTTCTCTTAATTACCTCCTATCTTTATCTAAGTGAAACTCTTAGGATCCAGAGTAAGGAGTCATTCTTTTGATAAGCAGTCAAGTGAAAACATCATAATTATGAGACCGTCACGACACTTTAGAGACCTTCATTAAAAGAAAAGAAAAGCTCTCAGGAATTCGTACCTTTGCCTTACCATTTCGTTTTCTTTTAAAATAACGAAAAACTTTTTCTATCACCTATTTTCGGCGAATTTAGTCTCCGATATATGATTTTCTATTTTCTCCTTTCGCTCGTGTGGGATGCAAGCCAGAATCCTGTAAACACGAAGAGTGCTTTAAAAAAAAAAACTGAATGCATTGAAAATTTTGTATCTCTACTTCTACAAAAATTATTGACCTAATTAATTAGAGGTGAAAGTAAACTTAACCCAAAGAAATTATGAAATAGAAAGAAAACACAAACCGGTATATACAATGGAAATTTTTGGGAACCAATTATTGCATATAGTATTTTAAATAATGTCCATTGGCAGGAGCGTTGAGGGTTTTACCATCCAGATTTTCTAATATAAACAATTTTTTTCCCTCGGGAGTTGCGACTTTGAACGGTCCATACCAGATATGATCAAATTTACTGTGTTTTTCGAGTCTGCCTTCCTAGCATCCCATTTAAAAACCAAATCACCGGGGAGAAACTCTCTGTCTTTGGCCTTACGATCGAATAATGTTTTCATGTCGTCTTGATACTTATGCAACCTTTCATCCACCTCAACCCTATGTTGTTGTACTTCAATCAGTTGGTTTATCCTTCTTGTGACATGATTCAGTTCTTCTTTCTCATATTGCCAAAGTTTCATTACGGGAAGCGCCAGGTTTATGGGTAATACCACGTCGGTCCCGTACACCATTTGGAAAGGAGAAGTGTCGATAGATTTTTTCGTGCCTATCCGATTTGCCCATAAAGCGTATTTCAAATGCACATGCCAAGATTTTTTGTTCCCATTCAACACTTTCTTAATTACATTGATCAGACTCTTGTTTGAAGACTTGGCTGGTCCATTTCCTTGGGGGTAATATGTCATGGAATGGCTGAGCACGATATTGTATTTTTGGAAAAAACTGATCATAGCCATAGATTTAAAAGCTTGGGCGTTATCTGTGACTATCTTTCGGGGGCAGCCGAATCTAGACAAAATGTTCTCTTCTAGGAAATCTATTACCACCGAATCAGTTTCCCTTCTGGTTGGAATAGACTCCACCCATTTAGTGAAGTAATTTGTGGCATTCAAGATCCATTTATGTTGAGCGCTAGAATGGGGGTTAATTTCGCCTATAAAATCTAGTCCCCATTGTTGAAAAGGGGCTTCTGTCTTGACCAGAGCAACGGTAACACTGGGAGTTTATTCTTACCTGTGAATAATTGGCAAGGGTTGTAGGTTCTGACTTTGGCATTGGTGTCTGAGAAACATTTTGGCCAATAATACCCTGCCCTCAGGATCTTATAAGTTGTTTCCCTCCAAGCGTGATGTGCCCCGCACACTCCTTCGTGAAATTAGCTTATGACCTTCTCTGTTTCTGATTCAACCAAACAAACCAACGGGAAGCCATGTGGGTCCTTCCAATACAATTGACTTTCAGATATACAATACTTGACTGCATGCAGTTTTAGCATCCTAGCTTTGGATGGGGATAAATCCCTTGGGCATTTCAAGGTCAGCAGGTAGGACACTATGTTTTTGTACCAATCAGATGAGGCAAAATTCTCCTTGATTCTGATTGCACTTGTTTTCTCATCGAGCTCGTTCATGTCCATACCCTCTTCACATCCCTGTAGACCATTTATACCAAGGGCTCTGAAATTTGATTCAGCTAAGATTTTAACCAAACCTTGTCCCTTTACTAGTCTCGTCGGTTTTATCTCCCGATCAAATTATTGAATTTTAGCGAGCCACCGTGCCCTTTTGCCATCACTGTCGGACTGAACCAAAATATATTTTACAGAGTTGTTGGGTACATACATGATTACCTTGGAATTAAACACATAAGTTCTAAAAGCCTTTAATGCCTTCACTATAGAATATGCTTGTTTTTCCATTATATCATATCTAAGTTCAGTGTCTCTAAGACTTTTGCTAAAAAAGGCTATCTGTTGCTCGAAACCTTCTTCATTTTTCTGGAGGAGTACTGCAGCGACTGTATGCTCAGAGGCGAACGAAAAAATAAGAAAATCCTTTAGATAATCAGGGCTTTCCAGTACAGGCGCCTCACTTATAACCTTCTTGATGCCTGCAAATGATGCTTTGGCTTCTGTTGTCCATTTCACTTCGATGTTCTTCTTTAGCATATCTATGATCAATTTCACAATTTCAACAAAGTTTAGGATAAATCTCCTCAAAAAAATTTATTTTTCCTAAGAATGATTGAATTTCTTTTACATTTCTAGGAATATTTATAGTGTCTATAGCTTCAACCCTGCTAGGATCAATTTTAATTCCATCTCGAGACACAATATGGCCCAAGAGTTTACCTTCTTGCATGGAAAAGTGAGACTCTTTGGGGTTTAAAGACAAACCAAACCTGCGACATTTTTCAAATGTATGCTTGATATGTATCAAATGATCTTTGCCAAATTTAGAAAAAACAGTTAGATCATCGAGATAGATAACCATGAACTTGTCTCTTTCGCCGATGAAAGAGATATCCATAGCACGTTGGAAGATGGCACCTACATTCATTAGACCAAAAGGCATCTTATCATACATGAATGTACCCCAAGCGGTAGTGAAGGCTATTTTTTCTTTATCATGTTCATTTACGGCAATTTGATTGTACCCGAAGAACCCGTCGATCATCGACATCCTATTTTCCCCAACTACCTTTTATAAAATGTGATCCATTTTGGGTAGAGGGTAGTTTTCTTTGAGGGAGGACTTATTTAGATTTCTAAAATCAACACATAGTCTGATCTCCCCACTCTTCTTTCTAACGAGGACCAAGTTTTCTATCCAATTGGAGTATCTCAGTGGTACTATTACTTTTGCATGCAAGAGATTTTTAACTTCTCTTTCGACCACGAGCAATAAGATAGGGTTGATTTGTTTAAGTTTTTGTCTAACGGGTTCAGGGGTATCTTGTGTTCGATCACAGTGGTGTCGTAGGTTCTCAGTTCCTCATAAGACCAAGCGAAAACGCCTTTGTATTGCTCAAGTAATTCTTTATACTTGCTTTTTACCTCAGGAGGAAGGTACTTTGATATTTTAACCATCCTAGGCTCCTCTTTGGTCCCTACGTCGCAATCTTCAACCTCTTCTAGTTGGGGTTGCAGAGTGGATTTTAAGGGCATATCATTCTGATCAAACCGTCTCTCCAGGGGGATTAGTCCCTTTGGAATCTGATTGTTCTTTAAAACCAACATGCGATGGTTAGAAATTTTTTCTCGGAACTCCTGAGGCTCCTCTCCCTCTTGCATAATCCAAGTATGATCATTTTGGTCCTCCTGGTCAATGTGGGTTTCAGAGAAATCACCTAACATTTCCAGGAACTTTTTGATCTATTTGTCATCCTCGAAAACCTGCCAGTGTTGTATTTTGTTTGGTATGGATGATCTGTGCCTTACCTCTATGTGGTACTTTAATTTGAAAGTGGTGGGGGGTACGAAAGTTGAAGCCGCTTTGGCTAGTGAATCGGCTTGCTGGTATTCGGCCCATGGGATGAAATGAACCTTTACCGATGAAAATAAATTTTCCATAAGATCCCAGGCGCAATTTCTGTAAGATCTCAATATTGGGTGTTTGGCCTGGTATTGTCGATTTATTTGTTTCACTATCAACTCTACATATCCATAAACTTTCAGGTTCTTTATGTTCAACTTCCTGGTAGCTTCCAACCCCAAGACTAAGACTTCATACTCACATACGTTATTGGTGTAGTCTATATCCCACTGAAGCCTGTAAGAGAAAGGGATAGAAAAATCGTTTTTAGGTGCCACAAAAATTACTCCTGCACCCACTCCTTCACATGATGGGGCACCATCAAAAACATTTTCCAAATCCCAGTGCTATGCATATTTTCGTATGTCTTTCTTGATTCATTATTTTCTAAGTAATTCTCTTCTACACAGCTATTTACATCATCATCAAAATACATAATACAATTTCCTAGATCTTGATCGGCAATATAAATAAGATAATTGTTAGGATTCTTAGGGTCGCTCACTATATAGGCTAGCCTCGTTTCCCTATATAACCGAGTAATTTGTCCACCAAACATAGGAATCATAGCATAGTTCATGTCTAGTTGAAGAGACCCACCAAGTTTGTCTAACCACGACCTAGATAGCAATAAGCCATACTTCGGGGGTATATCAGCAATAACTGCATCCATCAGGATGCTTTTCACTGGGACCTATGCAAGAGTGACTACTAAATCTTTTATCATACCCAGGCACTGAACTCTTCTTGAATCAAAAGAGTAGATATCCCCATAAGGCCTAGTGATATTGAGGCCTACTCTATCCATAATAGTTTTGGGCATCACATTATGTGAGGCCCCAGAGTCTAGCATGCAGTTATCTAGCAATCGATCATGCACATTTAAGGTGATATAGAAAGGAGCGACGGTGTCTCTGGCACCCTCAAAATGTGGACCAAAAGTCATATTGGGCTTATCATATTCCAAGTTTATCACGTTAGAGTGACTTTCTAGCTCCTAAAAACCTATCGCTTTGGTCATCTGGTTTCGATATACAGGATTCTTCGCTAATTCCACCAGAGGGATTGGTATTTTTATCTTATTTATCTCATTTTCAAGGTTGAACCCTCCACTACCTTTGTCCATTTCTTTGGTTGACACCCCAGACTCCTTCTTTTCTAATTTATTTGTTTGTGCTGATTTATCACTCGTGAGTTTATCTATCGATATATGTGTTTCAGCTGTCTTGGTTTCCTTTGTTTAGGTCTCAACCTCCTTTACTTTGGGATCTAGTGAGTCTGAGCCTTTCAATTTGCTATTAGGTGTCTCAGTCTATTTTGGGGTGGGCTCATATACTTCACCTCTAGGAAGAATTTTCTTGGGTGCAGGTCTGTTTTTAGACCTCAGGTTATACCTCGATGGACATCAACCATTATAGAATCAGTTATTTCTTGATAGATAGAAACATCGGTGTTGTTTATGTCCTCATCTTCATTTGACGGTTAATGAGTGTTCAAGGACTTCTCGTAATCTTCTTTAGTTAAGTAAGGTTGTGTGCATTCGTCACCCAAATTTGTCACATCTTCATCCAAATCTTCGAAATCTTGCAGGTCATTTCCTCCTATAAAATTTTCATTTTTTAAAATGGTTTGAATTTTTTGGTCTTCATTTTTAATTTGTCTTTGTTGATTTTGAGGATTGGGGTTTCTTCTGAATTCCCTCTTAACGAAAGGATCGACCTTGGATTGATCTATCTCCATTCTAGAAATCTTATTCGATAACTCCTTAATTATCCTAGCCATATCATCCATTTTGTCGTCTGTGGATATATTGGACCCTGAGGGTCCTGCTTGTTCCCTAAAACATTCGTTTTCTCGGTTTCCCATTTCTACCTTGGTTTTCAACTTGCCAGAAGACATCATATTAGATTCGATTTCTACAACATCATCTTGCATTCGGGTTAGGGTATCCCCCCTCCTTTCTCTCAAAAGAAGTGTGAAATCTAGTTCGAAGGCTCCTGCAAAGGTTACCTTGGTTGTAGGTTGGGATGGTTTAACTTCAACCGGGATATTATTATATAACTTGTTAAATCTTTGAATGAATTCCATAATAGTTTTCGAAGTATTTTTCTTTAAAGAGCCGATCTCTGTCAAATAATACAAATGGTCTTTCCTTTCGCCCCATTGTGTAAGAAAGGAGTTTTCTAGGGCATCATAGGATAATATCGATCCTGCGGGTAGGCTTAGAAACCAGGTTCATACCTGTCCTTCAAAAGTATGAACATACAACCTTGAATATACGTCTTCGTGTTCGAGACCTAGGATATTGATGAACTGATCAAACAAGTTAATATGTTTGACTACGGTCAAGTCCCCTTCCCCTGTAAATTTAGGTAAGTTTTTTATGTAATTTTCAAGAAGGTCATGGAGAGGGACGGGCAGGACCAAAGGCGCATATCTCACAGCTTACTTTAGAGAAAACTCTGGGAGGTGGGGGAGGCCCTTGCCCCC
>SNQJ01S0058944.1:65354-86186 GCA_010110895.2 Picea sitchensis
ACTACTGGATAGAAAAAAGGTGTGTTATATAGAGGGTTCTGGAAGACTAAAAGCGAATTTCTAGCTTCTTCGAGAGACGAGAAAAGTGAAGACATGTGAAAAGAGATGCGAGGACTTGGCTCCTTGGACTTGCAAGAGATGTAATCTAGGGAACCCACAGGTGTGGAATCTGATTATATGGTATATTCTTCGAGACTTGGTGAGGTTGTGAAATCTAACTAAAGAGTCAGTAGGATATCGATCTTTGATAAATTCACTGCGAGGTTTTTACCTTTGTGTACGCCAGAGGTTGTCGGATGGATTTCACTTTTAGCCTCAGAGAGAGTTAAAGTTGGGTTGATGGTTTCAGGGAGGGGATTTTCCGAAGTTGAAGGTTCAAAGGAACTCTTGGTATTGGGTTGTGGGTACTTAAGCTGGTAGACTGCAGTGGTTGGCTTAAGGGAACCTCTAGTTTTCAGTATTTTTTCGGGATCGAAAATAGGTGTGGTCTGTTTACCCTCCAGGTTTTGTCTGGTGTTCCTTTGACTAGATGCCATATTATTTAAACGTGGAGTCACCAAGTGAAAGATAATAAAATCCTTTAGAAGGTGTTCACTCTTTGTTCACTATCAAAGGGCAAACTTGCAAAAATATCGTTCTTCCCAGGGAAAAGGTTTCGTAACTTCGTCCTTGAAAACAGTGCCAGAAAGATGTTGTTCCTGAGTCTGTACTTAAGGCTTAGAAAGTACAATGTCTAGACATCTGAAAGTGAGTAAAGGATAAAAAAAAGGGAGAATCAACCTTCGGGGAAGGAATCTAAGGCTAATTTCCAGGTTGTCGTTATCTCGCTTCCAACTATTCCTGGATGCTTATATCCCATTCAATCGCAGCCGATGAACGTTCAAGTTCTACCCGGGTGGTGGTTTTTTTAAGTATGGTATTGAAAATTTTCAAAGCAATATGGGTTTGGTCCGACAAACCGGGTTCAATATTAGGTTGTCTTGCAACGGGGACAGTCATAGAGGAACAGGAAAATTAAAAGAGAGTTTGAGGTTTTTTGTGTTGTATCAATTTGATCGTATAAAATAGAACTTTTGCATCCGATATTGAAGATAAAGTGAAAACCAAAGGCCTTTTCCCATAACTGAGTTATCCTTTAAATAAATGGTGTGTGAAATGTGAGAAAAAAATTAAGTTGTCTATAACGTGAGGCTCCTATCAAGGGAGAATCTCACCCTGTAAACAGAAGAAGAAAAAGATAAGAAGAAATCTGACGAAGCATAAAATATGAAGATCTAAAGAGTTCACAGGTCTTGTACCTTCTAATAGCCGATACAGAGGAAAAAATATAAATGATATAGATGACTAAAAATTGATCACCACAGTAGAAGTTTTACTAAATTGCAGTGAAAACATTCATCAGATATATATATGCGAAATGAAATTGAATATGAAATCACAGAGGAAACAAAATCATAACATAGTCTTGACGGAATTAGGAGTCTTCGGATTGCTTTGTATTAATTTTCAGAAGCAGAGAGTCTCTATTACAATCGACCAAAAAGGTCCAGCCCCTTTTCTTTCTTCTAATTTCATATTTATACAAACTTCTACATGCTAGAATCTCAATCGTTCCAGGACTTTTTTCGGTTACAAAAAGGAGATTTATGCGTTTCAATCCTTTTTCTTTGTCCTCTTTTGGGCAGATGGAGCACCTTCTTTTATTTAAACTTTGGGTTCTAAAAATTGAACAGGTAGACACATGTCATTATTTGGTACCCGAAAACTGCCCCTTCACCTTCTGTGTGCAAGTGACACACCTCTCCACCAACTAGGTTATCAACCTGGAAGGTTTCGCTTGGTTGGTTGCCTCGAAGGTGTAACAATCCTTCGCTAACTGTGGCAACCTTCCTCCTACTTGTCGGTCCTCAGTGGTGATAGAACATAACAACACACTTGGCTTTATTAGCCACTTATCCACTTAGACTTTATCTATCTGGGTTACCTGTGTTATTTCGGCTTGCATTCTTTCCTCATTCTCCTTGATGTTCAGCAGGTGCTTGGCTATATCCACCTAGCCCAGTTTCCTAGTGTTTCTTTTACTATCAAGACCCAACAAACCTTCATCTATCACCCCAAGAGTTTCTTCACAAAATTTTCTTACCTCTTTAGCTCGCTCTCTACTCTCTGATATATTTCATTCCCATGCCTTCAGTAAGATGTTACCTATGGTCTACTCTGGGATGGAGAGCTTGGAACTACTACCCATTTCCTTTTTCATCGTGGCTATAATAGCCTCTTGGAAAATGACCCGAGCCACCCCAGATTCTCTTTCTCTCAAGGAGATGTCTTCCAACACATGATCAATGATTTGGAAATAGTTTTGAATGGTCTCCACTTTAGCAAGTAAATCTTGTTGGGATGTCGATACTCTTTTTTGAATTTCTATGGCTTGGAATTGGAATATCCCAACATCTATCACCTGGCTTTCGACGAAATTTAATTTGGCATGTAATTGCCCTATCAATTCCTCCTGTTGGCTTATCTGTGATTGGCTAGTCTGGGCCGCCTACTGTGTTTGTTCGAGATTGGATTTGAGCCATTCGATTTCCTTTTGATCAACTACTCTAGCTTACTCTATACCTGTGTTCGCCTGATCTCTGGCAGCTGTGTCTGTTGTAGCCAGCTTAGTCTCCAACGTTTTGATCAAGCGGTTTTTCCACTTCAATGGTTCTTTTGGGGACTCGACAGAATATTGGTTGGCTATAGAAAAAGCCCCCAACTTCCTTGCTATCTGAGTTGCAAATTCCTGTTTTTTCATGGCTCTCTCATCAGCAAGGATTTTCAATTTCTTGGCTACCGTGCTTGCTTCTTGATAAAGTTCTTGTTTCACAATGACCTTTCTCTTCTTATCGAATAAAAATTCATTCAGAGGTAACTCTACCACAGTTATGGGTGTTAGTTCTTCGCCAAAAATCCATCCTGCTTCTGGGATCTCCTTTGTGGACAGTAGGGGAGTAACATAAATGATGGGGTTGTCGATTTGCTTGGATGATTTCCCCGGGGTAACAACCGAGGCTCGCTTGCTTGGATGGTTGGGGATCTCGGCTTCCTATTTTGGGCCCCCTGTTTGTTTCTTCTTTTCCTGGTGTTCCTCTTGGTCAGGTCCTAAATATTTGGAGCCCTTGGCTTCCATTTTCTATACATCTGCAGTCGGCGGGTTCTTACCTTGTAAGACTGGGGGAAGGCAGCTCAACCGGTGTTCCTGAAATTTGCATAAATCAACCATCTCCTTGGGAAACAGGGTTTGAATCTGACTTAGGACCTCGGCATAGGATATTTCCCCTCAGAAGATTTCATCATGAGGTGACTATTCATTTTCATACCTTTTAAGGCCATAACTCGCCATGTGATTTCCCACGATCCTGTGTGGGTTGTGCTTCTTGAACTCAATGTGGACTAATTTAATATCCTCTAAAGTCGTTGCCTTGGCTTTTTCATGTCCGAAATATAATAAAGAATATGTATTCAAATGAATGGGGAAGGGCGGCCATACCTTCTTTGAAAATCCTTTAAGCTCTTTGCTTATGCCACTAATCACAGTTTTCCTAGCTATTTCGCGACAAACCATCCTATCCGGTATGAATACTGGTAGAGAATAGGGGGGAACAGAGTTGCCAAAAACCTTGATGTATGAAAATTCTTCCTCTACGTACCAGTTGACCACATTTCTAAAGTTGGTGTCGATGTTATCTGAAATCCTAGGCGGTGGGTTGCTGAAGATGGAGATATGCATTGGTACCATTACCCAATTGAAAATTTCATATATAAATTATGTGGCCTTATCTTCCCAAAGTTTTGAGTGGTATACATGGATAGGCTTAGCCTCAGATGGAGTCCAGTTCCATCTCATTAGAGGGAAAGGCATCATGAAACAAACAACATCCATGATGTAGCCGGACATAAAAAATGAAGCGCCCTTTACATTCGCCCTCTACATCCGATATTCAGTAATCTGGATGGTTAAACTATCTAACAACAATTTGTCCCAGTCGAAGGAATAGTCTTCAACGACTGTATGAATGAGAGGCACCCACGAGAGAAAACAATGTGTGGTGTCCTCCTTCCCATACAACCTACAGGTCATCATTGCTATATATTTGAATTGCGGTTCCAAGGAAGAGATTGAATAAAATCCATTACCATCCACCCTGAACTTTGCAGGGTGTGAGACCCAATCTTTGATCAGATCAGACAAGTTTATGCCGTATTTCTCGCATTCTTTCTGCTTAAAACCTTCCAGAAATTTGGCATTGTGTGAGAAGTTTTGTGTGGGTGACAATTGGTACATTGCCTGCAAATGTTCTGGTCTGAAGGTCCTAATGGTCACCTTCTACTTGCTGATAATATTTCTGGTCGAGATATCCACATGATCTAATGCCCATCGGATCATATCATAGTAGGGAAGGAGTTGTGGCCTGGCCGCTATCTTATGCATCTCTGCTTGAACAACAATTTTGTATTTGGTGGCCAAATTGTCCTTCTCATTATCGATGGAATCATATGAATAGTTCACCAATTCAGACTGAAGAACCTTGGAGACGTATGACTAGCTTCTGATGGAATCAATACTTAGGGATGAAGTATTGAAAACATTATCTGAGCCTTGCCCTGAATTCTCAGCAATCGCCTTGGTCGCTTTTCGTGAGCCATGATAGAGGACTCTAACTTAGCTCACCTACAGTAAAAATGTGTATACATACATAAATTATCCCGGTGATAAAAGCTCATTTGCACAAGATAGAAATGAAATTTGAAACAATGAGAGAAAGAACTCTATATCTCGACCATTTAAAACCCCGACGTCCTTATGAACGGAATGGTCAAATCATTTTTTGAGAAAGATTTAGCAATAAAAACAATATATTTACCTATCACTTCACCTCATTTCAAATAAATGCCATATATTTTGATGGGTCATGACACAAATTAGCGCAAAAAGCATTTAAATTTAACCCGTAGATTATGCGTGTTAATATTTGTATTAATGCACTGATTAATCTGGCTTAGCTTCTTTAATTAGGTTTTCTTTAAACTTTAATCATCCTTTTCGGTGTTCTCCGTATCGGGAGATTTTACTCCTATCCTTCGAGCCCCTAAAACCCGAGATTGCGATGATGCGATCTAGTTAAGCAAAAATGTGATCCGGATTAAGTGTTTAATAAATTAGTGTTTAATTAATATTGTGATTTCACAACTCGGGGCTACGAAGGTATAGTTTCTTGAAGAGTGAATGTCGAGTTGCAAAACCCAGACATTGTTTAACTACGTTTAAAATGACTTACCCCTGACACTAACCCGGGTGACTTGTAAAACTATCTCGCAACTTCGCCTATCGGAGTTATGACGGTAAGACTTTTGGGGAGAGTGATCACTGAGATGCGAAATCCCGACAGCACTTAACTAAGATTTAAGGAACTTTACTCTCGGCGTTAACCTAGGTAAGCTTTCAAGGTTGTTTCGCAACATTGTGCATCGGGGTTTGGAAACCGTGTGACTTGTAACTCCCAAAGCGCGATATCCCGAGGTATATAAAAGTGAAAAATATCGTTTAATGGTTAAAAGGAAATGGCTTAGGAGTACAATGGCCATCACCACTTCGCATATCAGAACTACTGAGATTTTCAGTGGGTAAAGGTTACGAAGTAAAAGACAACTTAAAATCCAACCTTTGATTTTAAGAATTACATTTAAAATAGTTGAGAAAGGTGGCTCCAACGCCTGATTTTTCTTAACAGTCAAAGATCTCCTCAAATAGCCTAGCGCTCCCTCAAAAGGGTACACAGATCATTGCAATGATCACCAAAAGAAATCTAGGGAGCATTGGAACTCCCTGAGAATGGTTAGGGGAGCACTACCCAAATTTTCCCTAAAAAATCCCAGTGCTCCCCGAAAAGGGTGCACAGAGTGCTGGAACACTCCCCAAAAGAAGGCTAGGGAGTGTTGGAACTCTGTGATACTGGGTAGGGGAGCGCTAGCCTCCAAAGTCGAATTTTAAGTGGTTTTCTTCATGGAAAATGCTTTGTACTCTTCATCAAATGATTTTGTTGAAAAGTCAACAAAAAACATGTGTCTAATTTACTTTTCCCTTAGATAAATTGGACAATAAATATTAATCTATTATCTCATTTATAACTGAGTGATTTAGAGTTGTAACATAATTATAAGTGTAGTTAAGTGAGTTAAGCTCAATTGTACTAGTTGTAACTAAACTTGCACTAGTGAGAGTTCACTGAATCAATTATTCATTAATTCACAATCAGTGAACTCACATGCAACTGAAGATTCACCACGGTTAACTACATGCATGTAAGATCCAGTGGAGACCCATTTGAGATAACAGGTGAAAGGGACAGTTTGGATATCAGTTGTGATTTGAGTGAAATGCACTAATTCAATCACACATGTAGTGGATATGGTTATGAGCATGTGCAAACTAGGCAATTCGAATTCGTTGTGAGAATTATAATTGTAGGGATTGTGCAGAGGACACAAAAAATGGCACATGAATTTGTTGAGTTTTTGTATGACAGTGTGAGATGATTATATTATACTGAGAGCTCTTGGATTAGATTTTTGTATGATATTGTTTCATGATCCATGATATACATAATATATTATAGTGGGGTTTTTAGCTTTATTCTTTCCTGGTAAAACTTCTATGTTATGTGTTCTTGATATTTCACTTTGTGATCGTGGTTTAAATTTTCACAAGAATATTAGTAGAAGCGATTCTATATTTAACAGTGGCATATAATTGTTAGATCAGGAGAATCCTAGGAAATACTTAATTTGTATTGAAAATTCTACAGATTTCTATTCCTAAAACTAGTCTTTGAGGGTGTCTTAAGTGTCCCTTTGATGTCGTTAGAGACACAACATAGGCAAGATGGCAGTATGATGTTTGCAACACTTGTGACACTTGTGGTAAATATGTGACACTTACGATACTTGTAATGACGACACTTGTGACACTATTGAAGTGATTAATTTTGATGTGTAACATATTTTCCCCCAAAGAGCGAAGTTAGAAGACAAAAACTGACGACTAAAGTAATTTGTAGACTTTTTCAACCAAGGGTATGGACTCGAAGAACCTAGTAGAAGATGCACACAACCATCAAACAAATATTATGACATGTTTCAAACCCAAGGCAGGCATACCTATGCTTGAGTGACAAATACTTTCAAGGTATGGCCGCCATAAAATACATTGCGGATCCATAATTGTATTAAGAAAAAGGTATAGCCACCAAAGATATAATGTGGATCTATACTCCCATGACATGAACTGATCGCAGCCATGAAAAATACATAGTGGATCTAGGAGACAACATGACATAGCCACAGACCAATACAAAGTAGATCTATGTAACAATATATGTGTCAATATTAAAAAGAAACTCTGTCGCAACCTGGGCAGAGTATATATCAGAGTGATTACTCAACCCAGGGTCTTCTTACCGATATCGATGCAATACAAATCTAACCATGTGAATAGATGTCCTAATGTCAAACATGGAAGAAACCACTTGATTATCAGCTAATCAATTAAACCGTTAACAAGCGCGAGGGAAATCACCATTGATGTCAATGATTCCCAAGGTACTCTAGTACATTCCAACGAATGTGAATGGATGAGATGAAGTTGAACATCCTTGGAATCATCCAATCAGAGGTTAATGATGTAAACCCACTGTCGGATGCGAGGAGGCCTTCCATTGAGGCATGTAGGTCCCAAGGTACTAACTGGTTTCTAAGTCTAGTTCCCAGATAATGTGTTGAAGTCAATAGGAATAGACTCATTGTAGGAGGGCCTTGATGTATCCCCATCAATGACACGAAACTGAAATAGAGATGTAAATTGGTAGATCAAATGAACATGGACTGACACGGGTATTGAAATAGGAAATTTGTGATGGTTGACTTTCGAGACAGATATTGCCCTTGAACATTGAGGCACAACAGCAGAAACATGACATGGACCAAAAAAAAATGATGCAATGGATATGGTGACTTTCGTCAGGTGACCCAAAGGAGTAAGAAAACTCATAGGATTGGTTCAGTGCAGAGGTTTAGTGGATTAAAATGCGTGCAAATATAAAGTGTAGTGTTCAAGGACGACCGTAAGAGTTACTGGTAATGTTCTCAAAAACTGCTTGGCTTGCTTCCTTCAATTTTTCCCCCATACAGATAGACGAGTACCTCTTTTGAATTTAACGAGCTCAAGGAGGGTAACACATGATCGATATAACTCACCTTTGATAAGTCCCTCTTCCTTTGTTTAATGAACTGGAAGAAGTAAGGGTTTGGTCCCATATGGGCCCTTCAATGTATGTTTGTTTAAAGATTCCAGAGAAGGTAAACTTGGTGATTTTTCATGTTTAGAGAGTCTGAAAAGAACTTAAAGACGACTCCAGGGTTGTCCTTTTTCGTAATTTTAGTCTTGCGAGGCTGAAAAAGAGATAAACTATCACTCACAAGATTTTTTTTCAAACCTATTAACGAGTGTGAAAGGAAACAATATCACTCAAAAATCTTTTCATGTTTAGAGAGTCTGAAAAGAGCTTAAAGGAGACTCAAGTGGGCTCCTTTTTTTGTATAACCTTTACGAGTCCTAAAAAGTGATAAAATTTTACTCGATTGTGTTCTCATGGTTTTTTGAGCATGAGAAGGAACTAATATGATGCTTGGTATGCCCCCATCTTGAAAAGATAGTGGCTTAACTCCAAAATGATCATCAAAGGATGGAAACATGCCCCCTAAGATTCAATTCATTCACCGACTTTGAGGTAGTCACCAATTTCTCTACCAGATGGAGAAAAAGGATACAGGTGGATGAAATGAAGGTTAAAAAATGAGACCTAACAAAAGACTCGACTTGACATCTACGAGATTTGGCGAAAGACTCGACATGAAAGGAGAGGTGATTGTTTCATTTTTTAATGATATTGACAAAAGAAAAGAAATATGCTCAAGGCTTCGAGTTCAATCCCCATATTTATGTTTCATTTTTTAACGAGCTTGTTACAAAGAGGAAAACTATGCTCAAGGCCTCTATTTCACTTTTTAACGAGCTTTCCACAGAGAAGAGAAACTATGCTCGTGGATTATTCTTGATCATAGATTCCAAGAGGATAATACTCTAGAAGGACACCATGTAAAGGGACAAAACTCGGTCATGGATTCCAAGAGATATTCACTGGATGGAAGAAGAATTCTCCGTAAGGAATAGATGTTGAGGGTCTCGCCAGGGGTAAGGAGATCAGGCTCCAATAGACCTACTGAAGAGATCACCATGTCAACTACTGGATCTAAGTCATCGAAAGTTGAAGTCATGGGAGACAATGCCACATAATTGACCTATGGAAAGGTTGATATCGACTGCATATAAGACCCATTTAGGGAGGTCATTGTGTTGTGTTGGGCCCCAACAACTCCCCTTATATTTTTACAAAATTTAAAGGGCCCCTTTTAGAATCTTGATAATTATAATGAGCTACAGAATCAACCTTTTCAAATAGTTCCATACCTTGGCTTGCTTTGAGACAAACTTAAGATATTCACTATAGTATGAGACATTTATTACAAGAGTATATGTCAAAAGTTAGAAACGAGCATAAAAATCTCAATTTAAACAAAAACGTTAATTTTTATCAAATGTTTACTTTTGTTTAAATTATGAGTATGTGTTCATTCTTTTGCTCATTAGAAAGTTTCACATAATTGACCCATGGAAAGGTTGATATCGACTCCATATAAGACCCATTTAGGGAGCTCATTTGGTTGTGTGGCCACAACAACCCCCCTTATATTTTTTACAAAATTTAAATGGGCCCCCTTAGGAATCTTGATAATTATAATGAGCTACGTAATCAACCTTTCAAATAGTTCCATACCTTGGCTTGCTTTTGAGACAAACTTAAGATATTCCCTATAGTATGAGACATTTATTACAAAGGAGTATATGTCAAAAGTTAGAACGAAAGATAAAAATCTCAATTTAACAAAACGTTAATTTTATCAAATGTTTACTTTTGTTTAAAATATGAGTACAGGTTCATTCTTTGCTCATTAGAAAGTTTGACCATTTTGGAATAATGTGTTCAATAATTCAAAATAATATCTCATTGGTTTCATTTTCATGAAATCATTTTATGATATTAATTAATAATTTTTCATTTTGCATCTCATTTCAAAATAGCCAATAATAAAGAATTATCTATCATTTGTAAAAATAAAAATTAATATTTTCTCCATTAACTTGAAGCTCTCTAGATCATATTTAAAAAGAAAATTATAAGGCCATTTGTTTATAAGTTATAGTTCTGCTTTAAATTCATTTCTTGATTTTTCTAGATTTTGGTTTTATTCACAATTTAGTTATTAATTTATTTTTGTTTCACGGTTTCTATTATCAAATATTTGATACAGATTTGATAATGGATTGATTTTTATTATCCAAATCTGTTCAATATGATTGATCCAAAATAATTTTGGATTTCTACAATAATTTTATGAGCAACAAATGCATAAAATTTGGAAAGGCGTCAAGATCGTTAGGACGATTTGGTAGAACCGATTGCAGCCAAAACCATGAGGGAATTTGAAGAAACGGTTGAAAACCCAGAACCAAATGGACCCATTTAACTTCCTTCTTAATAGAGATTTTCCCAAAAAAATGCACCATTTGAGAGATATTTGGTCTCTTTACGAGACAAATTTCAAGTGTGGCGTGAAATTAACAAAGGACACCCGTGACCGCTCATTCATTCTTTTATAAATATATGAGAAAGACTCTCAGGACAAGGGGATTGAGGAATTGGAGAGGAGGATTTTAACCTTTCTCTTTGTATATTATTTATTTTGTGTAATTTTTATTTCTTCAAATGAGTAATGGATTTAGCTAGAATCTTGGAGAATGGATGAGTATTTTCAAGCAAGAATATGTAATTCTAGGTTGCTTAATGGTTTTGTCCCATGGAGTAAAATGATTTTATTTTCATTATAATATCTCTCATTCTTGAATAATTGATTATGCATTGATTTTAAATAGATTCTAGTCTTTTATCAGTACATGGTTAACTATTATCATTTATGTAATAATTTTTCCAATCTTTAAAGTCTATCAAAAAATCTCCAGGACTACAGAATGGACAAGGATTCCAAAATTAATAGAAGGGCATATATGCATTTTGGCTTTTAGCCCTCATTCATAATGTTGTTATTTATTATGCTTCTCTTAATCCCATTACATGTGCAGGTCTGATATCTTTAGATTAAATGATCTGTGATGTAGGAGGTTTATATTATAAATACCATCTATCATTTGTTCCATCAAAATACAAATGTTGTGATTTATATCTTCAATTAAATAATGGGATTTATCTTGAGTTTTAAATTGAAATGATAAAATGCATAGATTGCTTCCAAATTCTATCTTGTTGTAACTCATGTATACCATGAGATCACAGTTTATGTTTGTGTTTCCCTTTCCTGCCATTAAACCTAAGTTGCCAATACATGTTCTCAATTTATTTAGAACAGTCATAAGGTCATTACTGTAGATTGACATGGTCGTTTGGATGTTCACCACTCTTGCAGATGCTTGGATACACCTCGTTAATTCACTGACATGATAGCTTTGTATTTTTCTGTCATTTACCTATCATTAATACTAGAATGTATGGTTCATCTTGACCATCCACATGTTCATGTTTCATTAACTTTTGTAAGATCTCTTAAATTTTATAAAAGAAAACAATAAATATTTTTATGTGTTTCTTTTATCCTGGCTCTAGAAGCACCATTTTTCACATCAATTTTTGTGGTGCCTCTGATTAAAACTTGCATCTTGTAAATCATGTAAATAAAACGTAGACTCTGTATATCATTAAATAGGACCACTACTATAGTTACATTTGAATGTATGTACATATATATAGTGTGCTTATTAATTAGTTAGTTGTCTCTTCTCCTTTCTTTAGGATTCTTAGATTACAACAGATTCATATTAAACCCTGCTTTAAATCCATTTACACCAAATGGCTTGGTTATTAGACAACCCCGAATCAGTTCCACTCTCTCAGTTGACAGACGATCAATTTCGCCTATCAACAGGTTGATGGTCAAGTTAGTACCAATGAACAAAATTTGACTAATAGTCACCATTCTTCCATCGTATGAGAAAGATATCACATGAAAAGAGTGGACACAATAGTTTTCTACATAGACATAATTTTTCCCAAGGAGCAACCAAAATCCAAGGGGTCCTGGACTACTATAACATCAATAAGTGACATTTTTCCTCCCAAAGTTATGAAATTGAGGAAGGATCCCTAAAGGGTGACTGGTTCTTCTATTAAAAGAAAACAGAGTTTCGGTAACTCGCACAAGTTGAGGATAACCCAAAGATTTCCAAGCAATAGAGGACAAAAATAATAATGAACTTAACCTTCATCTATCAACGAAGGAGAAATGTCCCAACCACAAACCTGTATTGTAATATTGAAAGGAATGTGAGAGGAAGACAAGGTCCAGTTAGCTTAATCCCCAATAAAAAAGGATGGCTCCCATTACTTGAGGGTTTCATGAGAGAAATAAGGAATACCTCCCGACACGTTAGAGTTTGTATCAATGAGAAACATGTGGGCATAATTGGGTTTACTCTCTAGAGGGTGAGTACCGGATCGATCATTGATGGGATCAGATCAACCCCATTGGCATTCTTCAGAGGAAGAGAGGGATTGGACCGATGAAGTAACCTAAACAAACCACTTTGACTCTCTTTAGATGAAGGGTGGGACTGATCGAGGGAGGGACTGGATCAATCACTTAGACACTCTTTGGAGGAAGAGTGGGATTGAATCAATGGAAAGAACCAGAACCAATTTCATAACTCTACAATGGAGGAGTGGGATCGATCGATGAGAGAACTATATTGACCACTTTGTCTCCTTCATAGTGAGGAGTGGAATTGACCGACAAGTAACCGAGGAAACATCTTAGCACCTCAATGGAGGAGTGGATTGATCGATAACAACATCAAATCGATCACTTTGGTTTCACTCTTTAGATGAAGAGTGTGACTGACCGATGATGGAACTATATAAACTACTTTGGTTAGTGGTTCGATTGAGGATGAAACCAGATTGACCATCTAATCAACCGGATTGACTAGGGATGGAACCGGATTGATCACTCCATCAAATAAACGTTATGGGTTGGGAGAAATATTACGATAACTGATTTGAAGTTGAATATTTTTCAAAAGATAAGAAGCCTCGCCCATACTTGCACATGTGAGAATAATGATCCCCTTTGCATAACATGCAAGGAAACTTCACAGTTGTCTTCTTCTTACCAAACTTAACGCTATTAGTTTATAAGTATCACTAACATGTACATCATTGATGACATGGAAGACCACATTTCTATGACCTTGAGAATAATTGGAAATCCCTTATAAAGTGGTAACCCTTACAAAGACTCCAAGGGAATTTGGTTTCAAATTTCATTTTAATCTTTGTTGACCCTACTTCAACACTCGCAGTACTATTAACAATAGTTGGTTTCTTAGATACAACATATGACGTGAAGTTGGAGGCTTGGTCCTTTGGGTTCTTCTTCTTCTTATTCTAATCATCCTGGCTACTTTATTTAGAGATTTCACTAGCCAAAGAAGGAGAAAAATCAAGGAGAATTAAATGCAGCATGTTTACCATGAGGTTGATGTGTGGGTGGTGTACTAACATATGAAGTATTAGGTGCAGTTGAAGCACTAGGAGGATTTGAGATCACCAGAGCGGGGAACAACCAAACCAGTAATTTAATGGGTGACACTACCTGCATTTGGGTCAATAAATTTCGACGCTTTATTTATGGGCTATGACAAAATCTTCGTCCATATTGTCGAAAAATAGAGTGAAATTTATTAAAACAATCTCATGCTGCCCGAGCACGTCGGTCTCTACACGCTGGATCGCTCTCATGCCACATTAATGGTCTTTCCATCGCTAACGCCATTCCGCCATGTTAACGTCTCTTGCTGACGCTTTCCAATCGGAACGTCTCTCTTGTTACTGCTTTTCCATTGGAACGTCGGCTTCCTAAAGCACGCTTAGAAGATGTATGTCTAATTGTAATGTTTGGTGGAGATTGATGTCGTAATTGAGACATTTTGGAAACTAGGTTTTTTCCTCCAACGGTCACCTTAGTATTGTTCAACAAGTCAGGCCACCAACGGTCACTTAGGATTTTTTTATGTCGGAATTGTGACATTACAAAATCTATAAATATGTTGTACTTAACGGATGTTATGCATGTCATGCATTAACGACGCTAAAGGGTTGGGACAACTCCAACACCTCCCACTACAACTTGACCTCCTTCATGCTTCATCACCATTTATATGAATTGATACTTATTATTAGTGCTAGTTATATAATCAATGCCATAATTTTAGAAGAGTTCAAACTACTAGAATAAAACACAATGCTCTCATCTTTCCTTGTTTATGAAAAGAAAGTCTCTTCGGAAAGAGGTCTCCTCTCATTAGTGATAGGAACCCTCTACTCAGTGCCTTTGATTTCTAACCTTTGTTCATATCCACGGTCCCTTTCATGACTTTCTTCTTTTTGTCCCTTTCCCACTTTGTTTTGGCATCTTCTTCTTATCACTTCCTTTAATTTTGATCCTATCAATGAAGGTTGCCTCCTTCATTTTGGGATGTGATAAATGGGGTTCCCCCTTATGCCTAAAAACCATATGGATCTCCTGTCTAGATTGAAGCCTCAATATTTTGAACATGTTCTCTTTTCCTTTGTCTCTAGTAAGATCCCATATAACTTTAAGGAACAATAACTTTGGGAGAATGTCTCTCACAATGTGGGGTATTTGTATACCTTTTCTTTATATTTTTATACCATGTGTTTTCATAGGCTTTCCAATGGTATTTTCATTTGGATTTTTATCTCATCTCTCGCTTTGTCTTCTAATTCATTCTAATCAACCACAATAACTTTTAACTTTTCTTTAATACCTTTTTTCTCGTCCATTGATCTGGGTCGCTTTGAATACATATTTTCCATAGGACCATTGCCTCCGACCCTATGAATCATCATCATCGACCCCTACCTGTCATTTTTTATCTTGTGTTTTATATAAATCCTATTACAATTTTTACGTTTCAAATATTTCAATCTAGGAAAGACCCTTGCATCATGTGTATCATGACTATATATGTAACACCACATTTTTCCGGCAATGTTGGAAATACAATTATATATTGTGTCCCCAAGCTCCACATGTGACAAACTTGAATGATTTTCTTCCTATGGAAAGGGTAACAATATAAGAATTATTGTCCTGAGCTTGTATTCATAAGACATTTCGATCATGTCTTAATTCTAGATACTAGTGCCATCCCTTGAAATATTTTAAAGTATTTTTGGTTCTTTTATTGTTTGGGTATAGTCCTGCTTAATATGCATATTGTCATTCATGAACATTCATGAATGACAATATAGTTTTTTGATCTCTTATCACCATTTTGATTTATTCATATTATCTTCTTATTTCCCTTCCTAACCATTTTTAGGTTCATGGCACTTAGCTTCAAATAGTTTGTTATGGGTGCATTTCTCCTTCTTTTATCCCTTATATTGTGTTAATGGATTTCTTCCATCTTATATCTTGAGGGCTATATCAAGGGCTTCTGGATATGACTTAGGCTGGGTT
Source organism: Picea sitchensis (assembly GCA_010110895.2). NCBI lineage: Eukaryota > Viridiplantae > Streptophyta > Pinopsida > Pinales > Pinaceae > Picea > Picea sitchensis. The sequence continues at coordinate 81,132 of SNQJ01S0058944.1, forward strand.
CCCTGAATGTGTGATTAGATGGTATGCCAAAGACCTAGGATGAACCATTTGATTTCCATGAGCTCTGAGAATCGATACTTGAAAGTTGTCCAAATATATCCCTTCAACTAGGAACCATAATTTTGATGGTTTCCCCCACAATTTTCTAGTTCCTCTAAGCTTAGAAAGAGTTAAGGGTTTGTCATTGAGATATTTGTAGATTTCCCAAAATTATGGACCACTTCATCCAAATTATTAAGGAATAATTGATTATTATCCTTTTAATACCTAGTAAGTACGATATTCCACATAGTGACTTTGAATATTTCCCATTTTATAGAGGGGGCCATTTTATAGTAAGAAAACATCTGGGCATAGAAGAACCATCTTAAAGCCTATGAGATGTTATTTTACTTTGGAATTATGACAAAGAAGAGTCCTCTATTTGCAACCCCCGAATCAATGGTTGAGCAATGTGTGAATAGTGGGAAATGAATTTCCAATAGTTTCTTGGGAGGCATGCATTTCTATTGGATGCCTCCCAAGAAACTCTTTAGATCTGTGGTTTTAGTGGGAATGGACCTGTCCTTTAAAACCTAGACTTTTGTAGGATTTACATGAAGTCTGGTCTCATCAATCAGAATATAAGTTTGTCCAAAGAATGGCTTATTCATTTAGGCCTACAACCTTTCCTAGCAAAAGAGGTCCAAAATTGTGCTAACATTTTGAAATTTATTTGAACCAGTTATGCTGAAAACCAAAATGTCATCTAAGTAAAACCAACACAAATTCTTACCAAGATGTAGTTGGAAGATGTCAATCATGATCCTCATGAAAGTGGCATGGCCATAAGTGGGGCCAAAATGTATAACCAACCATTCATAGAGACCAACCTTGGTATTGAAATTTGTCTTCCCAACATTTGTACATTCCATCCAAACTTCATGATAGCCTGAAGCGAGATCAAGATTGGTGAAGTACATGGCCCCTTGAACAACTCAAGGTCATTAATGCGGGGAAATAGGCAACAATTCTTCATAGTGACCCTGTTTCGGGCAAGCCTTATAATCTATGCAAAGTGGCCACTCCAATTGCTTCTTCTTAGTTACTACCAAGGTAGGAGATCCACGCAAGGATGTGTTGATGTTTGGTAGTTGCGGTGGAGTTATTCCCTCCTAGACAACTTTTTTAGAGAAGAAGAAACATTCCAAGCCAAAGCATGTTAATTCAATGGAATAGTTGAAGAACACCTTGGAAAAAAATAAAATGAACCAGGAAATAACTACTAAAAGAAAAGTCAGCCCACAGAAATAATAAATCAAATTTGAAGACCCAAAAAATAAGAAGTTGGCCCTAGGACAGCACCCAAATTAGTATAAATACAAGCATGGGTTAATTCTTTTGTACAACCACATAGTTCTCCCTCTGCAGTGCAACCCACACATCATATTGAAGTGAAACCCACACATAAATCACTTGTTGCTAGTTAGAAACCCATGTGCACCCTCAAATGACCCAATAAATAAATAAAATTCAAATTGTATGGGCCTCGAGCATAAATCACGAAGGTCGTACACTTATGCAACCCATATTTTTTGCTCCAACAGATGGAACCACTTTTGAACATATAAATAAGAGAATTGTGGTTGGGAGGGACACACCCCTATGCTAGAGAAAATTGGCTAGACCTTGTTAAGACTCCTTTTCCATAGGTTTTCATTGTGTAGGACCAACCTTGATTCTACAAGTCCGGTAGATTTTAAATGAGGTGTTTTGAGCCACCCTTAGTATCACTCACCAAAGTAAAACTTATGTCCTTATTGAGTGAGAGTTTTAATCAGGTGGTTGAGGACAGAGGAACCCAAACTTGGGCAATGGAGGTCTTGTGATAGGGATCGAAAGTATACATTCTTGTTGCTCACTCTTGAATCATTTATATATATAGACTTCTCTTCTCCCACCCCTGGCCAAATTCCCTTTGAGTCACTTTTGATTACATGTACTACATTAGAATGTTAGGAATTATGGCTAGACTACTAACCTAAACTTAGTTAGGGTTTCATGTTTCATAATCTATTCTGGCATTATTATAATGTTAATTGGAAAATGAGGAAAGTATTATTTGGTCGATTGTGTGTAAGTGTAAGGAGATTTGGTGCTAGAATTTTGTTAACCAAATTGCTCTTGGAGATCAAGCCCATATGCTAGTTACAATGTATTATTCCCTCTCATGGAATTTCAAGTGACAACATTAACCTAGCAAAAGATAAAGCCGCCATATCTTTCCATTGCCATTGTAAGTTTTGTCAGTGAAACTCAAAACCTACCCTCACCAAGGATCATAACCTATCATAGCAAAAAATCCCTAAAATGGAATTTGAGGCTCCACTTGGGAGAATTATTTGAATTCCTCTATCCGGTTGAATTTTCAATTCTCTTATAGGTTTAACTCTGTAGATTCTACTGGACCCTAGTGGTTTGTCCTTGCAAAGTTAGGCACACATAAAGTGCAAATTGTTGTTTCAATGTTTCAATTTAATTTTTCCCTTGTATGTGCACGTGGTTCAATGTTGATAGTCGTGCATAGTATGTGGGTTGCAGTTAACAACCAACACACACTTTCTTGTGTATGCTAGCTGTTTTTTTTTTTTTTTACAACTTGCACGTAGTATTTAGGTTGCTCTTTGGCAATTTGAGTACATGCCTATGGGAATTGAAAATTATCAAGCCTATTAAATTGTAGATCTAATGTTTTGTGTTTCCTTTAAAAAATGAGATTATTCTCACATGCTTTGAGACCTAGTATAGTCAAGTTAATTGGTGTCACTTTAGTTTTATTGTTTACAAGTTTCACATTCTAAAAAAAAATGGGTTAATTGGTCGAATTGCATTTCCAAGTTAGTTGTTAATCTTTTACAACATTTTTAGGAATTTGGAAGAGTTGCATTGCATCAAGAAGGGAATTATATTTCTTTGCATCTTTAATTTGGTGTAGTCACAAGTTCAAGTTAATTCATCCAAATAAAAAGTGCAGGTGTGTATGTATCTTCCAATTTTGTTATCACGAAAGGATCTTGTTCCAAAACAACAATCTCACCATATATCTTATTTTATAAATCAACATCCCCCTATAGTAAATAATTCAATCTAAAAACAACTAAACTCAATTTTGTATTTAGAAAATCAATAGTAGTTTACGTTAGGGGTCTTTTATGTGGGATTGGAGAATAAATTTCCAAGGCCACCAAAAGCTGAAACTGGAATTGAATAAAGAATGGTAAATTCTAGTAGTAGCAAAAAATACTTGTGGGAAGCACCTCTAACACACGGGTCAAGTACTAGGTCGTTTTTCAGTTAAAAAGCTGAGATTATCCCCCACACCTAGTTAGTGGGTTGATGAATACTATAGAACTTTTGTAAAGTTGGAATGTTACTCGGAGTGATGCCTTCTTTTTAAAGTTCCAGCCATAGGACGAATTAATGTATATCCCTGCTCAACGTAAAAGCTTGACCTATGATTGTTCCCCTTTGATAAATTACAATCATGAATTGGGTAACTATTTGGGTATCTTTTACTATATTCCTCTAAGTTGAATGCAAGTGGGAAGTGCTTTAGGGACCTAAGGTAGATATTGAACATCAGTCTCAGCTCCCTTGGAGGTTTCCTATATTCACACTGAATATTACACCTTAGGTGATTGTTTCTTGAAGGTTACTATAACTACTTTTCACACCTTCATCGGTTGGACTTTGGCCCTCATCATCATAGGCTAAACATCAAAAGGCCATTTCTTTCATCACTTTACTAGTTGTACTTAGGGACTTAATTGACATAGGATGTCTCTTGAAAGGGCGGGTTTGCTCGTTATTATCTTTTAGGTGTTTTGTACTCAATGTTATTTGGTGTCGTGACTATATGACCATAGGTTTCAATCAATTGATATTCATGATATTTCATTTAAGTATTGAATTCACTAAGTCTTGAATTCAAAGTAGTTGAATAGTTTCCTCACTGATCAAGGAGGAATCATGGTCTCCTCCCAAAATCATATATTTTCTCCCATGAGGTGCAAGTTGGATACCCCATAACTCCTGGTGAGTGATTTTGAGAGTTTCAGCTAAGTGAATAATTCTTTAAATAGCCATGTTATATAAGAGTATATTCAACAAGATCTCCAATCCGACAAATACGTAGCAACAAAAAGGTTGTGTAAGCGATCTTGATATTCAAATTCACTTAGGGAATGTAGGGGCTCCATGCTCTCCTACCCAAGATGATTTTTTCCCTCAAGAGGTAAAGGATGTTTTTGACTCTTCTTTGATGAATTTCAACCCTTCGTTAGTTGAATTGTAGGGTCCTCTTGTTATCCAAGTAGGTGACTTCCCACCTAGAGATTTATCTAGTTTGCACCACAATATTCATCATTCTTAGTTGGGGATGTCAAATGTTGTTGGATATTCAATTGTAGGGGGTGCTAACACTACTAACCCTGGTGTTTCTATTGGGGGCACTAATGTTTCCATGGGTACTCTAACTAGTAGAGATTATAACCCCATGCCAACATTCCTTAAAGAAGGGGGTTGATGTCTCTTTGATAATTCCAGTTGTGAACCCCATCCTTAGGTTTTCCTAGCTTTGGTATGCCATATGGGGGTGAAAACATTATTGGTTCTAGTTTTTCCTTTGGGGACACAAATGTCCTTGGTGTTTTATTCTCTGTCAGAAGGGCGTTGTTTCTTATTTTTAGAATCCATATGGGGAGCATGATTGGTGTTAAAGGAATTGTAGATCATTTCATCTTTTCATACAAAACATTTATTTTACAATTTGCACCCAAAAAACTACTCGCGCCCAAAAAACTACCTGCGCCCTTTCAAGGAGACTCACGCCCTTTCAAGGTGCCATTGTAAGGAAATCCATCATAAGAATCTCTTTGTCATTGAACATGTGGAAAGGTGTTGAAACAAGTTGGGCTAACACACCAATGTCCAATGAGGTGGATCCTATAGTACATTTATAAATGGGGATCCTCTTCAAGGCTCTCTCCAAGGTCTCTCATGAGATTAAAATGCATT
>SNQJ01S0058946.1:0-43174 GCA_010110895.2 Picea sitchensis
ATGGTGTTGCCCTACCTCAAGGGTTTGATGGTAATAAAGGAGATTTTGCATATTGTTCTTGTATATCTATTGTGGTGCTTTTGTATTCAGTCTTTGGTTCTTAACATCAACTCATTCTAGGACTTATGTTGGGTTGCAACTATAGTTTGGACAGATAATTTTCTCTTACTCAAATCTGGTTGCAACCACAACTTGTTTTTATGCGTTGGTCCACTTATGATGATTTTCTCTTACTCAATTCTCCTAGCATTTCTTAGTTGGCTCGAGGATGAGCCAATTAATAATGGCAGGGTCCTGTTGGCACACAAAGTTTTGGGTAAACATCCCATGCATGCACAAACAAATTTGTGCACTCTCATTCCACTTTAGTGCATGCTCAAGCAGATGCGCAAGGGGTAGCAAGAGGCGCTCGTGCCAAATCAAGTTTTTTGAATATGCACTAAATCTATTTCTACCAATACACTCAAGTCTTAGTTTTGGGATGCATGCCAAAAATCAAGAATACAATGCATGGGTGTCGGAACCAAGAAAATTATCTTTGGAAAATCTCCCCGAATTATTACTCCAGCACCACAAGGGAACATGGATAAAAAAGAAGATGAGATCACAAGGTAGCTATGATTGCCCTAATTCAAAAAAGGTTACATGGAGGGCATTCAGGTGAAAGAAGTGTGTGGGACTAGAAGCTAGAGGAACAAGTGGGGAAAAACTGAAAGAGAAAGAGTGCCAAAGCAGAAACGGATACAAAAGGAAGCAATAAAAACATAAACAAAGTTAGTCCATTAGTTAGTGAAAGGGTTCATGTGATATTTTTTTATGGGTTTTAATGAGCTCGCTCTGAGAATATGTTTTTGTAATTTCTCTGATTGTAAATATGAGTCTGACCTCTCTATAGATTCTAAAGATATTTGCATGGCGTGATGTAATGTAACAATAAGGAATGGTATAGAAGAGTTGGGATTTGTTGTTGTCAATATATGAATTCCTTAATGTATGCTTGTGAATGATGGAATGAGGATGATAATAAAGCTACACATATTCTGAACCTATGATGCGTTAATTATGTTTTTGAATGAATGTGTTATTCTTTTATGTTTTTTTATCTGTTAAGTAAGATGCAATGAATGATATGACTACAATCCTCGATGGATCTCTGCATGTCTATTCCTTCATCATTGACACAAGACCAGATGGTCTATGTGATCCTCATGGTGTCTTGTGTGAGAGATTTCTCACTCTCAGCTGAGGATTGATATGTCGATGTCTTGGGGTTTTTTTTTGTCACTTTGGACAAACCTTGGGTCTTCAACCCCCCAATGTTAAGAAAGATGCACATAAGTATGAAATGACCCAACATCTTATAATTTCCGCTATGAATTTTTATGGGTAAAGGTTCAAATTTTTAAAAAACAAATTCTTAAGGATACATATATGTACTTGTGGAAAAAGTTCCATGTTTTGGTTTGCTATACTCTCCGAGATATAGCTTATGGAAGTTAGGGTTTTTGACTTGCCTTGAAATTAGTCTCAAATAATTCATCTTATAATTTTTTATATAACCTTTTTTCAGTGAATTTTTATACTATGAAATTTTTAGGATTCTAAGAAGATGTGGAGAAGTACCTGTAGTATAAATTTTATATTTTGATTCACAATAATTTCATAAATACAAGATTTGGAATTTGGGGTTTTTTACCAGTGCTAAAACTAGTACCAAATAGGTGTTCTTGGTACAACTCTCATATCTAAATCTATGAAAGTCCAAATTGAGTGAAATTAGTCCCTTTGGAAATAATATATACGATAGTATTTCTAGTAAAAATTTCAGAAGTAGATTATAAAATTTGTACATGTGGCAAGTTGTACAACTTTGCTCTCTTGAAAGGGACAAAAACAAGAACTTTTGGGAAATTTTCCATAACATTTTATTGGCACCTAAAAATTCAGTCAAATATGTGGTATTGTAGAGAATACATATTAGGCTACCATAGAACTAAATTTCAAAATCATAGGTGCAAAAATTTAAGATTTATATCATGTGCAATATCAACCTTCAAAACAACATCCAAATCAGGGTTTTAAAGGTACCTAACTTACAATTGACATAAATTTTATTGGAATATCTATTTTGGAAATAATATATATAGACAAATATTGTTGTTATCCCACATGGAAAAGGGTGTTCCAAAAAATGCTACACCAATTAAACCTCCAGAGAACTCAACCATGATTCGTGAAGAAAATGAAGAGGTGCAGAACTAGCTATCCAAATAAGAGAACCAAAGTAAGGAAATGGGTGATATTGTGTTGAAAAAGGTTGATATTTACATGTGAAAAAATTAATTAAAGGGGAAATTGATCAAAATATGGAACGATTACAAAATTCCATAGAACGAAAGATGGAACATTTACAAAATTATATGGATAAAAATATGGAACAATTATAAAATTCCAGGGATCAAAAGATGGATGAAAAGATGGAACAATTAAAAAAATCCATGACAACCATGATCTTACATACACAAGATGAGAGGTTCCCTAAAGGTGATATAGGGACACAAGTAAATCATGAAAATAGAGAGAACAATGTGGATATCGTAAATATTTAGTCATGGAATCATGATTATTCATCACTCTTAGATCTGCATCATCGAGGGTTCAACACGGCTCCAAGAAACTAATTAATTCATAATATTGATATGAGGAAATTCGATGGTAAATATCTTGCAACATAGATGTTCCATATGGATAAATGCTTATATCTACACTAAGTGCCAACTTTACGAAAGGTAACTCTTGCATCCTTTTATTGAGAACTTGATCAATTTGTTTGGTACCAATGGTTTTGTGAACGAAAAATCATACTATTGTCTCTTGGTATATTTTTATATATGAATTGATAGCACATTATGGGAGTATTAAGAGAAATAAATTATTTAGTCAATTGATAAATCTCTAGCAAAGAGGTCCAATTACAGAGCACATTCGACAATTCCAAAAACTAAGTCTTGGGGTAAAGAACATTCCAGAGGATACTTTGTTATATCTATTTATGGGAACTTAAAAGGAGATAATTCAACATGAGGTGCATCTCTTCAAACCCAAATCCATATAGCATGCTTTGTATGTGGCAAGGAAAGTTGAAAGTAAAAATATGGCTACTAGAAGAGTGGCCACTAACAACTATAGAGAGCAACATGTTCCCTCTCCTAACCTCAATCAACCTACAAGGTTGACACCTCAAAAAATGGATGAAAGAAGAGAAAGGGGACTATGTTTCAATTGTGACAGTAAGTACAATGAGGGGCATAAATGCGATGAGAATAAATTATTCTACATAGACTTAAGAGGAAGGATATCAAGAATAGGAACCATCACAAGATCTAGAACTAGAAGACACTACTCCAACCATATATTTTCATGAATTAGTTGGTCTCAGTACTCTGCAAACCCTCAATATAGAAGGATATCTCAAAAATAAAAAGGTAACAATGTTGAGTGATTCTAGTAGTACCCATAACTTCATTAATTTCAAATTAGCAAATCTTCTCAATTACTTTATATATCCAACACCAGAGTTTCAAGTAATGATTGCAAATGGAGATACCATAAATTGTTCAGGGAACTTACGGAGTATTGAGCTCACTATGGGGGAGTATTTATTGGAAATTCCCATGATCGCAATCCAAATGGGTGGTGTTGATGTTGTATTAGGGGTCCAATGGTTACAATCATTGGGAATAGTGGTGCTTATGGTTACAAAAAATAGATTTTCCTCAAAAGGAAAGGAAAATGAAATTAGAGGTATCCAAGGTAAACCCTCTAAAGTATTAATCTCTAACATCGTGACACAATTACTCAAAAAGGGACACCATGGTGTAATTGCACAATTGTACTCACTAGATTTTCAAACATCTAGGCCCTCTGCTCCAATGGATCTCCAAAAAGTTATCAACACTCATTCCAAGGTATTTGGAGAGATTCCTAAGGGTCCTCCACCTTATTTATATCATGACCATGATATTTATTTGCAACCGGGAAGTGTACCACCTAACATTTGGCCTTACGAGTACCCATATTCACAAATTAATTCTAGCCAAAATAGGCCTTATAGGTTGGCATTATTAATCCTAGCCAAAATTCTTTCTCATCACCAGTGGTGATAATTAAAACAAAGGAAATTTCGTGGAGTATGTGTCCAAATTATATATAACTCAACAAAATTACCATTAAAGATAAGTTTCATATTCCTTTCATTGATGAATTATTAAATGAATTGGAAGGAGCAATTTTCTTTAATAAGTGGGATCTCCATTCTATATATCATCAAATTAGAATTAAGTAAGAAGACATCCCCAAAAAAACCTTTAAAACACATTAAGGTCATTATGATATTTTGGAGATGCCATTTGGACTTACTAATGCACCTTCAACATTTCAAATCTTAATGAATTCTATTTTCAAACCCTTCCTTGGAAAATTTGTGTTAGTATTTTTTATCATATACATTAGGTCGTACGAGTACCGATATTCACAAATTAATTCTAGCCAAAATAGGCCTTATAGGTTGGCATTATTAATCCTAGCCAAATTTCTTTCTCTTCACCAGTGATGATGGTTAAAAAAAAGGAAAGTACATGGAGTATGTGTCCAAATTATAGATAACTCAACAAAATGACCATTAAATATAAGTTTCATATTCCTTTCATTGATGAATTAATAGATGAATTGGAAGGAGCAATTTTATTTAATAAGTGGGAGCTCCATTCTATATATCATCAAATTAGAATTAAGTAAGAAGACATCCCCAAAAAAACCTTTAGAACACATGAAGGTCATTATGATTTTTTGGAGATGTCATTTGGACTTACTAATGCACCTTCAACATTTCAAAGCTTAATGAATTCTATTTTCAAACCCTTCCTTGGAAAATTTGTGTTAGTATTTCTTGATGATATACTAATATACAAAAAATCTTGAGAAGATCATGTACAACATGTTGACATGGTCTTAAAACTATTAGAAGAAAAACAACTATATGCAAATCATTCCAAGTGTGCCTCTAGAGGTCAAGAAGTAAACTATTTGGGGCATATTATATCTCATGAATGTGTCAAAGTGGACCCTAACAAAATTAAATCTATGATGGAAATGGCCAATTCCCAAAACCTTGAAGAGTCTTAGAGGATTCTTAGGATTGACGATATATTACCACACGTTTGTCAAAAATTATGGTCAAATAGCATCACCTCTAGCAGCATTATTAGAAAAGGATGCAATTTCTTGTACTCAAGAATCAACCAAAACTTTTGAAAAACTTAAGGAGGCTATGTGTACAACTCATGTCCTTTCCATGCCTGACTTCACAAAAACCTTTATTGTGGAGTGTGATTCCTTGGATCATGAGATTGGTGCAGTTTTAATGCTAGACATAAGTCCCCTTACCTTTGAGAGTAACCAACTTAAAGGAAAGAACTTACTCAAACCCATTTATTAAAAGGAAATGTTGGCAATATTACATGCAGATAAGAAATGGTGCCCTTACCTAATAGGAAGACACTTCAAGGTAAAAACATATTATGATAGTTTGAATTACTTCTTGGAACAATGATTATCTTCAAAAGAGAAAAAAAATGGGTTACAAAGATGCTAGGTTATGACTTTGAAATTATGTACAAAAATGGAAACCAAAGTATGGTGGTAGATACACTTTCAAGGAAAGAACAAGACACAGAGGGTTTACTCTATGATATTTCCATTCCTCTATTTGATTGGGTGGAAAAAGAAAGGATATAATGGAAGCAATATTAGAAGGTATGTAATATCATTATAAAACTTTAGAAATAGAAAAAAAAAAAAGTGTTGGTATAGTGCATAAAATTATCTAGAATCAAAGAGTTCATAAGTATCTTTAACAAGAGCGCTAATGTAATCAACATGTTTTCATTCTTCTCTTGATCTTCGAGATTGTTATTAACTAACATGTATTCAAGAGAAATACCCTTAGTATACTCAGAACATAAACATGGGGAATTCTTGAATTTTGATTATGATTCCCCTATTTTTGCAGCTAAGGACTGATCATAAATCATGTCTTCCTCTTTACCTTGGTCTGCTCATAGTCTACACCAAAAGAGGTAGACATTGTTCTTTCTAAAATTATCCTATGGAACATATTTTTGGCATCTTGAAAATCACTTCATAATTTCATACATGCAAACAAGTGGAAAAGAACCATTCCTCAAAGTGTTTCCATCTATTTGTGTTTTGAAATTAGATTGCAGATTATATGAGACTAGATAATTAATAGGGTTTGATTTTGTAAATGAACTTATTTCTTTGGAATACCTTGGAGTGATAAACAAAGATATTTATTTGTGATTTTGAATGATTGAGTTCATAAAAAACATGTGTTCATTTACCATTGGTTATTGTTGGAGCATGATATTTTTGGATAAGTTTTGTGATTTGTGCAAAAGTGGATCACGCGACATTTTGGAAAAGGAACAACATGTGCAGAAAACATCTAGCACATTTTAAAGAGTTAGTGTGCAAATAACGGAAGTTAGTTAGGAGTTTTGGGAAATTTTGTCCACATTGTAATGGGCTAAGCCATATTGTAAAACTGTAAATATGTAATGGGTTTTGGGTAGAAAATAGTCATATGATGAGAGTTGAGTGATGAGTCGAGAGTCAAGGAAAGAGAAAAGAATTGACTAAGTGTTCAGGTGTTTTGAGTTATGACTGAGGTTTTCAAGAGTTAGGCTCACACTATAGCATAACGACTTAGGAAGGTTTGGGTAATGTCAATTGATATATCTTTTTTAAGCGCAGTATGCAACTGTAAGGAGATTGTGAATGAATAATATAAGAAGTTAGTTGTTGTGGATGTAGCCCAGATTGGGGTGAACCACATTAAAACCTTATGTTTTGATGTGTTGTTTGTGTGTGTTATGTTTATGATGACTGTGATGGATGGTTAATATATATGTGTTTACTATTTATTGTGTAAGGATGCTAAATGTTTAGTATTTTGAATGTGTCACTGATATATGTTGTTATGATCCAACACACTTAATTTAATGAAGAATGGATGAATGTTAAGTGGATTAATGTTGCACACAGTGTATATTCTATGATGATTAAAGGTTAAGTAATGGAAACAACACACAAAGTAGATGAATATACAATGCATAGTATGGTCATACTGAATACCTCACTTCCCCCCATCACTGCAGAAACTTGGTTCCTGCAACCCCTCAAGATTCCTCGAGTGAGACTTCACTTTCTTGCAAGTGATGGCGAAAAGGTTTGTGTCTAAGGGTTTTGTTGGTTTATTAATGATTAACCCTAGGTCTTCCCACTACACACCAACAAATGATTTTGTTTTCAGGACTGGGATCTACGAATGAGGGGGATGTGGAGGCCTACTAAGGAGGAAATTGGAGAATGGTGGAGTACAAAGGAGATCTAGTTTGCGGTATATCAAAGTCATAATCCAAGGATCAACGTGGAAGAATGGTTCCAAAKGTATAKTTTTCCATATTTAGATGAAATTTTCTTCGTTGACTTTCTGAATGTATTAGCATAGTGGATCCAGAGATTTATTAAACATAYTAGAAGATATYGGATTGCGGCTCCGAGGAATTGGACTCCTGAATTGATCAGACAGGTTAATGTAGTAAGAAATAAGACATCACACACAGTTTATTACTGGTTGGATATTGTGTTGGGAGGTTACATTACTAAATTTTYCATAGATTGTAATCAKTCGTACAGTGCTGCTGAAAGAGAATTCTCAGAGGACCACGCAGAAGATACCTGAAGTCGATATCTACATTGGATAAGATCTTGTTGTGCGACAAAAGCATTATGATGATGGAATCCAATTGCTAAGTGCCTTTGTGCACATAGGGGAACTGAGGGCTAACCAGGAAATGATCTGAGTGTAGAAAGGGATGAAAAGAAGGAATGAGGAATGGATGGGATGAGGATGTCAAGTGAAGAAGAGTGTACGATGAATGAAAATATTGGAATGTTGTGTAACGGTAAGATATTTAGACCGAATAAGAACAGGAACATAGATGAGAGACAAGGGAAACACAGTTAGATCAAGGAAACATATACTGGAGAAATATTCCATATCGAAGGGAGTATGCACACAGAAGAAAATATTTGTCGGCTCAGTCCAGTAGAAGAAGATCCTTCTTAGATTGGACTTTGTTTCGAACCCACGACCTTGTGTGCGTCTTCAATAACTGACATAAGATTAGAATTTTTTCCAACTGTAGTTAGTAAAGAAAGTAGTGGAAGTAGTACATCGAGTCAGAATTAGCTAGTATTATCACAAAAAAATACCGTGAAGAACATGATGGCAGGGGTATATCCCACCTTAAGGATTCCTCTCTTTCAAGGGGTCGATTTAGAATATATAGAACAACATTTGTTTATTTTTATACGATATGGATTTTCAAGAACGTCAAGTACGATGATGTAAAGATTGTGCAATTGGCGACAACCTTCAGAGATCGTGCACTATTATGGTATATGAAATATCATAATAATACACATGCAGGTCAGACAAGAACATTGGCAGAGGAAAGACAAGCTTTGTTGAAAGAATTCCAGAAGCCTAAGTTTTAGTCACAATGTATTACTAAGGTAAAGGAAATTAAGCAGATAGAAAATGAATCAGTATGGGACTTTGACCAAAGGTTTAAGATATTTAAATATTGGTTAACATTCCAAATTCTAGATGAAAAAAATAGAGAATTTTTTATTGCAAGTTTATTACCGCATATACGCTTCCCTTTAACGTAGCAGAAGATTGTGGCATAATCGGAAGCTCTAGAAATTGTGATGAAATTGGAAGCATCCTATGTAGGAGAGAATAACGTGAGGATGGATCAAGTCCAGTCACATATAATTTCACTAACTATTCACTTACAGGAAATTATGAAAGGAAAATAAAATCATGATGGAGTGGTTATGGAAATAGGGATGGAGAAACACTACTATAGGAGGACCTCAACAACCTATGACACATCCACCCTTCCAACTCCTTCCTCCTCCCTAGATGTAGGCATCCACATCCACCCCTCCTCGACCAAAACTACCTGCACAACCCATACTTAACCCGAAGAATGGAAGGTTGGGCCAACCAGCACAATATGTTGGACTTGCAACCTACCCGAATTACTCCATCTCTTCCCTAAAATGCAATGATATTCACCTCCAATCTGGGAAGACTTTAACCAAGGACCAACCTAATATTAGCATTTAATATTTGAATGAGGATTTATGAAATGAAGAATCGAAACAAAAATGATCTCAAGAACCTTCAAAAGCTTAGAATACCCACCCTATCCTGAAATGCTAAATTGAGAGAAACCTTTTACACATCCTGAGTTTGATTTCTTAGGAGAACTCAAGAATGTTTGTGTCAAAATACCATTATTTCAACCAATTAACGATGTACCTATTTGTTCAAAAGTGGTACCAGAACTTTGTTTGTGAAAAACTGGTAGCAAACGAAAGGATCCCCAAATTGTTCATGTCATGGGAAAACTGTTAGATTGAATGATGGGGGGAGTTCTCGCAGCTAAATACTCTGACCCTGGTGGTCCATATTTTAATGTGAAAATCAGAAATACACTTATTAGTAACATGTTAGTTGACCTTGGGGCTTCCATCAACGTTATGACAAGTGAGACCATGCAATCCTTAGGTCTATTAGAAAAACAGGATTGCAGAGCACTAAAATAAAAGAAATGCGGAAATAAAACATATAATATGCAAAATACAATAGAGACACTGATATGTGTGGTTCACCCAGTGTGGGCTATGTCCACCAGAGAAATTTCCAGGTCCTTCCTTTATTATTATCCATCAAAATTAATGGATACAACCTACAACACACTCGTTGTAACTTCCTCTTCTTTCTCTCACAGTCTACTCTCTCATAATACAATAATCACCCTCATACTCAGTCATAATACAATTCCCTCATAAAGAGGGTTTGCTTCTAGGGAAAAAAACCTAACATAACTTTACCATTAGATATGTGACCATATAATGAATGGTCTAGATTGACTACGAAATAACAATATTTTACAAGGAAAGTTTCCCGAAAAACATTTCGCTCGAGGGCCTACTAGCCCCCATGCCCCCCAACCGGGGGAGTAAATCCCCCCTGAACCCCCGATAGAAGGCGGATAGGCATACCTGCATATAAATCAAATATATAATCAGGCTCCACAACCAACAATCTCCCACTTGGAGACTGATCACAACAACTCCACTGTCGGTGTACCTGTTGGACTATGATCCACCTTGGACTTGGAAAATTTATCATCTTCACGTTCATGCTTGAATACCATATGAAACTGAGCAGGAACTCAATTTCTCCCTGGTTACTACCTTCGTTAACATGTCTACAGGATTTTTGCTAGTATGTACCTTTTCCAACTTCAAATGTCCATATTCCAAGGCAGATCGTATGAAATGGTACTTGAGTTGTATATGCTTAGTCTTAGAATGTAAGGCTAAGTTATTTGCAAGATGAATGGAACTCTCACTATCACAGTATAACTTGATATTCTTCTACTTCTTTCCCAATTCCTCCATAAACCTTTGTAACCAAATCATCTATTTACTAGCCTTTGTAGAAGCAACATACTTTGCTTCTATTGTTGAAAGTGAAACAACCTTTTACAATTTTGAAATTCAACTTAATTTTGTTCCATCTATAGTAAAAACATACCCTGTGGTGCTCCTCCTTCTATCTTTATCACCTTCCATATATGAATCAACATATTCTTGTAGAACAATGTTTGAACCTCCAAAACATAATGCATGAGTAGTTGTACCTCTCAAATACCTAAGAATCCACTTTGTTGCCTCCCAATGTTATTTACCTGGATTTTTCATATACCTTCTCACAACTCCCACTRCATGTGATATATCTGGTCTTGTGCAAACCATCGCATACATAAAGCTACCAATTGTTGATGAATAAGGGACCCTGGACATGTATTATATTTCCTCTTGTGTCTTGGGACACATTTCCTTAGTTAATTTKAAATGGTTGGCCAAAAGTGTACTAATTGGTTTTGCATTCTTCATTCTAAACCTCTCCAACACCTTCTCTATGTACTCACCCTGAGACAATGTCAATTTGCGATTTTTCTTGTCTCTTGTTATTCTCATACCAAGGATTTTCTTTGCAACACCCAAATCCTTCATCGCAAATGAATTAGCTAATTTCTTCTTGAGCACATTTATATCCTGCATATTAGACCCTACAACAAGCATGTCATCTACATACAATAGAAAAATAATATAGCTTCCATTTTCTATCCTTTTAAAATAAACATAGTGATCAGAATGACATCTACTATAACCATGTTCTATCATAAACCTATAAAACTTCAAATACCATTGTTTTGGAGCTTGATTTAGACCATACAAGCTCTTCTTCAACCTGCATACCAAATTATCCTTCCCTTTGACCTCATACCCCTGTGGTTTTTTCATATAAATCTCTTCATCCAAATCCACATCGAGAAAAGTTGTTTTTACATCTAATTGTTCAAGATACAAATATTCTACTACCACAAGATTTAAAATAGTCCTAATTAAAGTCATTTTAACAATAGGAGAGAATATTTCAACAAAATATATACCTTTCTTTTTTCCAAACCCCTTTACAAAAATTCTATCCTTGTACCACTTTTTGCCTCCATATTCTTCCTTCAACCTGTAAACCCATTTATTCTGCAATGTTCTTTTTCCTGCAGGAAACTAAACCAAGTCCCAAGTCTATTTATTTACCAAGGATTCCATTTCCTCTTTCATGCCTTGCTCCCACTACTTTTTAGTTTCTACCTGCATTACCACTTCATAACTTTTTTGTTCACCAGAATCAATCAACAATAAATAATACAATGAAGGAGAGTATCGTTCAAGGGGTCTACTTAACCTGGTAGATCTTCTAACAACACTTGCAGGAGTTTGAGGTACATTTTTCTCCTATTGTTGTACATTTTGATTTTTTTCTACCTTTAGAATTTATTTTTCAATGATCTCATCAAGCACTGTGTATTATGGTTTTTCTTTTTCCTATTTCTTTCCCTGCAACTAATCTGTGTACAAGACCTTCTCATTGAATATGGCATCTCTACTCCTAATTATTTTTTGCTTTTCATAATCCCATAAGTGATAACCAAAATCATTAACATCGTATCCAATAAAGGTACACTTCTTGGATTTTTCCTCAAACTTTGTTCTATTTTCTTTATCAATATGGACAAATGCTTCAAAACCAAAAGTATTCAAAAAAAAACAATTTACCTTTTTACCTATCCATCCCTCCTCTATAATTTCACCATCCAAAGAGATTGAAGGTCCTATGTTTATTAAGTAAACTACAGTATCTACAACATCTACCCATAACTGTAAGGGAAACCTAGCATGCAATATCATACTTCTTGCATGCTCCATGATTTTCCTATTCATCCTTTCCGACACACCATTTTCTTGTGGTGTTCTTGGTATTGTTTTCTCTTTAAAAATCACATGGTATGAACAGTGATCATCAATATCCTTACTACAATATTCACCTCCATTGTCTTATCTAAGACACTTCAACCTTTTTCCTGTCTCATTCTCAACCAAATATTTTCATTTCTTAAAAGTATCAAAAACATCATATTTTTGTCAAATGTAATAAACCCAAGTTTTTCTAGTTGCATCATCAATAAAAGTAACATAATAATAAGAGACACCAAGAGATGATACATGAGATGGTCCCCACACATTTGTATTCACAATATTTAACCTTTCACTTTTATTTTATTTTCTGACTCTGAGAAATATTACTCTCTTTTGTTTTCCATAAACACAGTGCTCATAGAAATACAAATCAATTTGTTTAAGATCTGGAAAAAGAATTATTTTGTGAAGTATTTGCATCCCCTTCTCACTCATGTGTCCAAGCCTATGATTCCACAGTGTTGTATCCACTCCTATAGAAGCTAAAGATATAGAAGATCCAGTATTACCAGTACATAAATACAATGTACCTACCTTATCTCATTTTTTCATCACCAGTGATCCTTTGGTGACCGTCCACGCCTTATCTGTAAATATAGATATACAATCTTTACTTGCCAATTTCCCTCTTGAAATTATATTTTTCCTTAGTTTTGGAACATGTCTTACCTCTTTCAACAACCATTGGTTTCCATTCTTTTGTTGTATTTTTACCTTACCCATTCCAACAATTTTGCATGGTGCATCATCACCCAAATGAACTTGTCCAAAATCACTTTGAACATAATCTAGAAAAAGGTTTCCTATGGGGTGTAGCATTGAATAAGCCCTTGAATCTACTACCCAAGACTCAAAAATATTATCTGCATAAAGAATCAAAGCATCTTGTAACACATCACCTATTACATTTGCTTCTTGATTTTTCTCCTGTTGTCCATCTCTTTGTTTCTTTGGAGTTCTGTAGTCTTTCTTCAGATGTCCTTTCTTCCCACAATTCCAACACTTTATCTTTCCCAGTCTATATTTGTATCTTCCCTTCCTATAATTACTACGGTTCCTTGAGCCCTTTCCTATATCCTTTTGTATTCCCCTGTTATCTGTCGTCAACGCATTACCTGATGTCTCACATGTTCTTTTCCATCGCATTTCCTCGCTAAGTATAACACCAACAACATCATCGAATTTTAGAGTGTTTGAACCAAATAAAAAGTTAATTATAGCCATGACCAATCCATTCCATCTTTCTCCAAATGAGCACAAGATTAGAAGAGCCATGAGTTCATTAACAAAGTCCACTTTTACAAAACTTATTTGCTTAGTAACCGTATTAAATTTATTTAAACGATCTACAACAAACCCACCTTCTGACATATTCATATTAAATAATCACTTCATTAGAAATACCTTATTCGATGTCGAAGGTTTTTCATATAGTTTATCCAATGCATCCATCAGCTCCTCCGTTGTCTTTTCTTTTGAAATATTGAAATCCATTGACGTTATCAGGCTCAATCGTATTGTTCCTAGGGCCTTTCTCTCAAGAACCTCCCATTCTTCATCCTTCGTGGTCATCAGATTATTTTATATTTTTCCCAATGGTGGGAATAGATCCTTCTGATATAAATAATCTTCCATCTACATCTTCCATAACTGGTAGTTTTGGTCGTTAAATTTCTTGACCCTAAACTTTCCATCTCCTGCCATTCCTCCCACTTGAACTAAGAACCCTCTTTTCTTGCAATTTGTCTTTCACTCTAATACCATTTGTTAGAAAAATAGATCGTGGAGTAATAAATTAAAACAAATGTGGAAATAAAACACAGAAGATACACAATAAAATAGAGACACATATATGTGTGGTTCACCCAGTGTGGGATACGTCCACCAGAGAAATTTCCAGGTCCTTCCTTTATTATTATCCAGAAAATGAAGGGATACAGCCTATAGAAAACTCGTTGTAACTTCCTCTTATTTCTCTCATAGTATCCTCTCTCAGAATACAATAATTACCCTCATACTTAGTCGTAATACAATTCCCTAATAAAAGAGGGTTGTCTTCTAGGGGAAAAAAACCCTAATATAAGTTCTACCATCTGATTTGTGACCTTATAATGAGCAGTCCATATTGACTATGAAATTACAATATTTTACAAGGAAATTTTCCCAAAAACAAATTCGCTCGGGGGCCCACGAGCCGCCATTCCCCCCAGTCGTGTGGGTAGGTCCTCCTCGAACCCTTGGTAGAAGGGGGTTAGGCATACCTGCATATAAATCAAGGAGATAATAAGGCTCCACAACCGACAAGGACTTACAGGGCTTAGGTAAACCCCCATGGTACTTCAACTCATTGATAGATCAACCATTAAACTAGAGGGCATCTTAGAATATGTAGTGATCTATGTGGATTCGTGGGAATATCATGTTGACTTCATGGTCCTACAACCAAAAACCTCTTTGGTAGGGTATCCTCCAATCCTGGGATGGCCTTGGTTGGACATTGTCGATGCCTACATTAGATGTAGTTCAGGAAACATGACCATATCCCATGGGACATCCACAAAACAATTAACCCTCTACCCTCCCGCTAAACCTAGCATAGACTTAGAAACACCACTTCAGATTGACAAAGAATAGAGTGATAAAGAAGGGGAATCCCATCAAGTCCTCTCCATAGACCAATACTTAGCCATAAGTGATAAAATATAGGACTACGAAATCAATGATTTTACAGCCTCTTCCTCTTCCTCTTCCTCTTCCTCAAGAAACCCACATTTTATCGAGCATGTTATGAAACCAAAAACTCAGGTTTCTTTAGCCTCAACAAGCATCTCACCCATCGAGCACAAATCCTCACCAGAAAAAGATCAAGGATCCATTATAGAAACCATAGAAATCATTTTAAGCCCTAAATCGTGGCACATTACCCCTTAATTTGGGCATATTGCATTAGTATTATTATTTTATTTATGTCGACTTGGGTCCATTAGTTTTAATTGTAACTCCTAGTGTCCTATATATACCAAGGAGACCTTTTCATTTGGAATCATCTTGTATTTTTGAATTCATAGGATGTATAAGGAGGTTTCCCCCTCAAAGAGGATTATTATCTGAATTTATCTCTTTGTCAAGGCGTTGAGTACCTATTCTGAGTTTTTTTTTCTATTTTAATATTTGGTTCTTAACATTTGGTATCAGAGCTAGTCAATCCTCGGGACTCGCTTCTTCAAAAAACGTCTTCTTGGAATTTTCGCTACAACTTTGGTTTTGGAAGGTTTCAGGATCTTTAATCTCTATGGTGTAGAAGCGACATATAGAGATAATTTGGGTCCAAATTTCAGATCTTGGTTCGTTATAATTTTGAAGATACATTATGTTCATGTTAGGGTTTTTGACTAGTCCCGAAACTAGTTTAAAACAAGTCTTCTTGGAATTTTCGCTCCCAATTTGTTTTGGCTTGGTTTCCAGTTCTAAATTTTTTACAATATGAAGGAGGAATAGTAATGCATCATTTTTAAAAATTTCATCCCTTGATTCACTATACACTAAAATTTATTCTCTGAGGTTTTTGGTTGGTCCAGATTTCAGTATAAAAAGGGTGTTCTTGGGGAAAATGTTTTATCTGAAGCTATAGACCTCCAAATTGAGTGAGACCTATTCCATTGGTTAGGGTAAGGACCAAATTTTTACTGGTGAAAATTTCAAGTTATGAAGTGAAGACAATGACACGTGGAAGGTCGTACAAGTCCGCTCTCTTGAAAGGGAAAAACAAATCAGCACATCTTGGGAAAGTTATCATAAAATTCTCTTGGAGAATCCAATCTTGGTCTAACCTATGGGGTTGGAAAGAAGACACATCAGGCCACCACAAGCCAAAATTTTAGACTCATAAGGGCTGAAATTTATAGCTACAGTAGAAGAAAGGTCAGCTAGTAGAACAGTCTCCAAGTCGGGGTTTTAAAAGGTGCATTGTTTTTTGAAAATTTTCATATATTTTGACTAGAAGATCCAATTGGGGAGATTCAAAAAGTGGAATAAAGTGGGATAAAATGAGTATCACATACAATTGCAAGAATCTTAGGGATTTTTAGGTACAAACATATTATGGTGTCTCTAAACGTAGGAGTTGGCGTTACTTGTCAGCGCTACAACCCAGGGACAATGTGGTTCTTCCACATACCTAGAGTATATTGGAAGGCCCCTTTCGAATGGTTGTGCATTAGAAAACACTACTATGGATTTGAGCTCCCATATACTTAGCATATATCGGGAGACCCCCTAGAATCCTGAGACCAACCGAGTAAACCATTTTTTCGTCTTGTTGTTATAGTACACCGAGAACAACACTTGGGGAGATCACTCTCTAGTACCTGGGTAGTAGGATAGTACGGAAAATGGCATGGTCAAGCCTCCTTAGTTAGTGCCTTGAGATATTGGGTCGAGTACTATTGTTGGACCCCAAACGTATATCAGAGAGCTATAACACCTAAAACTCCCTTATCTGTGAGGACCTCTACCTAAGCCAATTATGAATTCATACCTTGCAGTGATACTTGGCCAACATGCCACAAAAAAGGGGCACTTTTACACCAAATAAGCCCTCAGATAGTCCTACTTGGACTCTTGATGAAGGTGAAGAAATGCGCAAGGACATAGATGATTTACAAAATAAGGCAATAACAAATCATGAACTACAAAGGATGATGGATTCAACTGAAGATGAGATAGAAGAAACGATGGATACTAATATGGATGGCTTAAAAGAGGAGATCATGGAAGGGTTGAAAAAGTTGCTAATAGAGAGGCCACCTGAAAGTGACAATGTATCCCATGAAATTCATGATGAGGATACAAGGAAGATGAATCAAGACTAGAGAAACTCCATCTTTGGGTTGAATACCAACCACTTTCCTAAGATCGATATGAGGAAGTTTGATGGAAAGTATCCAATCACATGGATACTCCAGATGGAGCAGTTATTTGATCTACATGATGTGCCACACACAAAAGGTAGGAATTGTGTCCTTATATTTAGAACCTAATAAGTTTGTGTGGTATCGATGGCTTTGTTCTCTCAAATCACTTATCACTTGGACAATTTTCACATAAGAAATGATATCACACTATGAGGATACAAGGAGCAATACCTCCTTCATCCAATTGATAAATATCAAGAAAAATGGTTCAGTTGCGGAGCACATTGAGAACTTCCAAAGATTGAATATAAAGGTAACGGATATTCTAGATGAGCACATGATTGATGTCTTCATAGGAACTTTAAAGGATAACATTCAACATGAGGTTGAAATTTGGGAACCCAAATCATTGGAGAATGTGTTCATAGTGGCAAGAAATGTTGAAAGTAAAAATATGGCTATGGCTACTAGAAGGACCACCCCTAACATCTATCAATATAATAATTTTCCTTCTTCTAAACCACCTCAACATACAAGGTTTACACATCAAAAATTGGAGGAAATAAAAGAAAAAGTTGTATTCTTTAATTGGGATAGAAAGTACAGTAAGGGACATAAGTGTGGTGAGAAAAAATGATTCTACATATATTGTGAAGATGAATAAGAACAAGAACAAAAACAAAAACCATCTCAAAATGAAGATGTAGAAGATACTTCTTATGAAGAGATGACTCCCACCATATCATGTCATGCATTGGCTAAAATTAGCACTCCTAAAACCCTCAAAATCAAATGATATATCAAAAATAAAAAGGTAATAGTGCTAATTGATTCTGGTAGTACTCATAATTTCATTCACTGTAAATTAGGAAWAGATCTCAATTGATTCATATATCTAGCACTAGAGTTTCAAGTAATTATTGAAAATGGAGGAACTATAAATGGCTCARGAAAATGCTATAAGATCAATCTTACTATGGGRKAATATGTAATGAATAGTCCAATGATTGTTATACCCATGGGTGGTTTTGATGTTKAACTAGGGGTCCAATGGTTACAATCATTSGGAATAGCGGCTTTTAATTTTCAAGAACTTTTCATGAAACTTTCATTGGAACGAAAGGAATTTGAGTTAAGGGGTATCACAGGGAAACCCARTAAGGTGGTAAGCTCTAATGGAATGACAAAATTATTGAAAAAGAGGCATCGGGGTGTAATTGTACAACTATCCTCACTATATGTTCAAACATTTAATCCATCTATTCCCCTAGATATCCAAGGGATCATTGACAAGCATTTCAAAGTATTTGAAGATATTCCCAGAGGTCTTCCACCCACTTTCGATCGTGATCATGTTATTCACTTAATTCTTGGGAGTGTTCCTCCTAACATCAGGCCTTATAGATACCCTTATGCCTAGAAGAGTGAAATTGAGTGTATGTTTGAAGAAATGTTAGAGGCTGACATTATTAGACCTAGCCAAAGTTCTTASTCTTAACCGGTGGTAATGGTACTTAAGAAAGAGGGATCATGGTGTATGTTTCCAGATTATAGAGGCTCAACAAGATCACCATTAAATATAAGTTTATCATTCCCATAATTGATTAATTGTTAGATGAACTACATGGAGCAATCTACTTCACAAAGTTGGATCTTCATTCAAGGTAGCATTAGATTAGAATAATGGAAGAAGATAGACCAAAAAGAGCATTCAGAACTCATGAAGGCCATTATGGATTTTTGGTGATGCCTTTTGGCCTTACGAATGCACCTTCCACATTCCAAGGGTTGATGAATTCCATTTTCAAGCCCTTCCTTTGAAAATTTGTGTTACTATTTTTTGATGATATACTATCTATAGCAAGTCTTTGGAAGATCATATTCGACATGTTGACAGGGTGTTACAGCTACTAAAATAGCAACAACTAAATAGATATATGAAAAACCATCCAAATGTTTCTTTAGGGTGAAGGAGATATAGTATTTGGGTCATATTGTATCTCATGAAGGTGTCAAGTTAGACCCTAACAAGATTAAATCCATGATGAACTGGCCAATTTCAAAAACATTGAAGAATCTTAGAGGATTTTTGGGTTTGACAGGTTACTATCGCAAGTTTGTTCTGAACTATGGAAGAATAATAGTACCTTCAACTGCATTAACTAAGAAGGATTCATTTTCATGGACTTCAAAGGAAACTCGATATTTTGAAAAACTTAAAGAGGCAATGAGAAAAGATCTTATCTTGACCACACCAGACTTTACAAAAACCTTTATTGTGGAATGTGATGCATCGGGAAATGGCATTGGTGTTGTTCTAAAGAAAGAAGGAAGGCCCCTTTCTTTTGAAAGTTGGACACTCAAGGGAAAGGACTTACACAAACCCATATATGAGAAGGAAATGATCAAGAAAATACTACATGCATTGAAGCAATTACGCCCTTACCTAATAGGTAGGCACTTCAAGGTCAAAACAAATCATGACAGTCTTAAATACTTCTTGGAACAAAGACTATCTTCAGAAAAGCAACAAAAATGGGTGACCAAGATGTCGGGTTATGAATTTGAAATAATCTACAAAAAATGGAAGCAAAATGTTGTGGCAGATGCACTCTCAAGAAAATATGAATATGTTGAGGCATTTCTCTGTGTTATCTCTATCATCCAACTTGATTGGATAATAGAAGCAATGGATGAATGGAAGAATGACAAAGAAGTGTAGACTCTCATTCAAAGGTTGGAGCAAGATTCCAATGTATCTGATACATTTACGTGGAAAATGATTCACTATGGTACAAATATCACTTATATTTATGTAAGAACTCCCAACTCAAACAAAAGGTAATTTTGGAATTGCACACCTCTCCGGTAGGAGGGAACTCAGGATTTTTGAAAACCTATCATAGGGTCAAGAGGGATTTTTTTTGGGATGGCCTTAAAACTGATGTTCAAAGGTTTGTGGCATAATTTTTGGTTTTCCAACAAAACACAGTGGAAACAATTAAGACCTCGGGTATTTTACAACCATTATCCATTCCAAGTTAGCGTTGGGAGGAGGTTTCCATGGATTTCATCATACGTTTGCTAAAGTTTGAAGGAAAGAGTGTCATCATGGTGATTGTTGATATACTTACCAAGTACGCACACTTTTTTGCACTCTCTCATCCTTTCAAAGCCAGTACAGTTGCTACTGCATTCATGGAGATAGTTCGAAAGTTGCATGGAATCCCAAATATTATTGTAAGTGATAGAGATCCCATCTTCACTGGACATTTTTGGATAGAATTATTTTCTTGTTTGGGTACTCAATTGGCTCATAGCTCATCTTATCATCCTCAATATGATGGAAAAACTAAGATAGTGAACAAATGTCTGGAAGGATACCTTCATTGCTTTGTCTCTGATAAACAAACACAATGTTTCAAGTGGTTACCCTTGGCAGAATGGTGGTATAACATTTCCTTTCATACTGCAACAAAAAAGACACCATTTATGCCACTTTATGGATGTCACCCACCATCCATCACTTCTTGTCTAAAATAAAAATATAAGGTTCAAGCAGTGGAATATCACATCGAGCATCAACATCAAGTTCTCCAACTCTTAAAGGACAACCTGACCATGGCACAGAATCACATGAAACAATAAGCAGATCAGCATCGTAGTGAAAGAATTTTTGAAGTAGGGGATTGGGTATTTTTAATAGTAAAACCATACAAACAGATGTCCCTGAAGAAAGATAATAAGGAGAATAAATTATCATGGAAGTACTATGGCCCTTGTAAGGTGTTGCAAAAGATCAGTACTATGGAATACAAATTGGAGATACCTGCATCTTCACGAGTACAACCAATTTTCCATGTTTAATGCTTAAAGAAGGTTATAGGTGACAAGATCCCAGTTCAAACTATATTTCCATAACTTGACGAGGAGGGAAAAAACATATTTGATAATAAAGCTATCATTGACACAAGAATTCACCAGTTGAGGAATAGATCAATTTCAGAGTATCTCATTAAGTGGAGGAAACTACCCACTAAAGATTCCACACGGGAAGATGAGTCTTTTATACAGAAGCATCTAGAACTACTCTAGCATTGAGGAAAACACTTGTCTGAAGGGGAGGGGCATGTTAAGCCCTAAATAGTGGCACATTACCCCTTAATTGGGGCATATTACATTAGTATTGTTATTTTATTTATGTCGGCTTGGGTCCATTATTTGTAATTGTACCTCCTAGTCTCTTATATATACCAAGGAGACCTTTTCATTTGGAATCATCTTGTATTTTTGAATTCATATGATGTATAAGGAGGTTTCCCCCTAGAAGAAGCTTATTATCTGAATTTCTCTCTTTGTCAAGGTGGTCATTACTTATTCTTAGGTTTTTATGGTATTTTGATATTTGGTTCTTAACAAATCATCCAAGGGAAAACCTTGAAAATCAACCACCAAGGACTAACCGAAAAACAAAAGGAGGGGCTTGTTAAAGTGTTGAAAAAGCACAATGATGCCCTTTCCTAGGACTACTCTGACATGAAGGGAATCCATCATGACCTATCCACACATCACATATATATTAAGGAAGGAGCCAAACCCATCCGCCAACCCCAGCACCGGATGAAACCAACACTRAAKAACATAGTCAAAGAAGAGCTACAGAAATTCCTTATAGCTAACTTCATCTATATGATTTTTGATAGCTAGTGGGTCTCCCCTCCCTTCATGGTACCAAAGAAAAATGATAAATGGAGAATGTGTGTCGACTATAGAGAACTCAATAAAGAAACACATGAATACCACTTCCCATTTCCTTTTATCGACCAGGTCCTGGACATGTTAGCAAGGAAGAAATACTTTTCTTTCCCTGATGGACTCAATGGATATAACTAGATCCAAATCGCACCCGAAGACCAAGAGAAAAAAATGTTCACCTTTCCTTAGGGGACATTCACTTGTCATGTTCTACCATTCAGGTTACACAACACCCCCTCAAAGAGTCGTTAAATATATAATCTAATCCATGATTGCATGGAAATATATATGGATAATTTCACAACATATAGGGACGAATTCAATGAGGCATTAGCCAATCTAGATAAAACACTAATAAGGTGCAAAGAATCGAATGTCACCCTCGATAATGAAATTTTTTTAATGATGGAAATCGATGGCATACTATTAGGACATTGCATCTCAAAAAAAGGTATCCAAGTCAATCCAAAAAAAATAAAGGTAATATTGAATTTTCCAACTCCAACTTCGCAAAAGAAGGTACGAAGATTTCTAGGATATTTTGGTTATTACCATAGATTCATTGAAAACTTTTCACGCAATTCTCATCTGTTATTTTCTTTACTTAACAAAGAAATTGAGTTTGTATGGACGGAGACATGCCAGCATGCACTTGATGAATTGAAAATCAAAGTATATGAAGCCCTTGTTCTAAGAGGGCATGATTGGTCCCTCCCTTTACACATTTCCATAGACGCATCAGACACCACTGTCGAATATTTTGTTGGACAACTAGAAGGAATGGACCCATATGCAATTTACTACATCAATAAGAATCTCTCGCCTGCAGAATTGAACTATGTGGTAACCGAGAAATAATTTATTGGTGTTATTCATGCATAAAACAATTTTAGGCACTACATTACCAGATATTCCATATTTTTGCACACTGATCACGTTGCTATTAAATATTTAATGAAAAAACCAATCACCAATGGCAAGGTCACTAGATGGTTGCTTTTATTGCAAGAATTTGAAATTACCATCCTAAATAAACTAGGAAAAGACAATGTAGTGGTCGACTTTCTTTCTAGAATAATATCTAATGAAAATGAACCTCTAGTAGAATATTTCTTCCTGGATGAACATCTCTTTGCAGTATCTACTAACTCACCTTGGTTTGCAGATATTGCTAATTTTTTTCCTACACGAAAGCTCCTGCATCATCTAGATCCCAAAGAGCGACAAACTATAGTCAGGAAAAGCAACAGATTTTAATGGATTGATGGTTGTCTCTTCTACACTGGGCCTGATTTGATTATCAGAATATGTGTACGAGAGGATGAATTCCATGAGATACTAAAGTCCTATTATGATGGGCCATGTGGGGGGGATTTTGTAGATAAAAGGACTGGGTACAAGGATCTCCATGAGGATTATTATTGGCCCACACTTTTTAGAGATGCCAAAGAGTATGTGAAGAGGTGTGACGGTTGTCAATGCATGGGTAGAACCATACAAACAAATGAAATGTCGCTACAACCATAGATGTTGTTAGAAACTTTTGAAAACTGGGCCATTGATTTTGTGGAACTAATAAATCCCTCATCCTGTCAGCACTCCTACATCCTCGTATGCACAAACTATGTTACAAAATGGATGGAGGAAAAACAACTTCTAGAAAAAACCGAACATGCAGTAGTAGAGTTTCTCCATCAAGATATATTTGTAAGGTTTGGGATACCACGACACATAGTGATCGATGGACGAACTCAGTTCACATCACAGTTTATCAGAGACTTGATGGAAAAGTATAAAATCAAACGTAGAGTAACAACACCATATCACCCACAGGAAAATGGATAAGTAGAGGGGACTAATAATATCCTTGAGTTCATCATCACTAAAATCGTCAGAATACATCTCAAGGATTGGACCGATAGACTCCTAGAAGCTTTATGGGCCTATAGAACCACATGGAGGACTACTACATGATGCACACCTTATGATTTATTATATGGGAAAAGAGTACTACTTCCCATTGAGACATAAATCTAGACACTTAGGACAGTAGTACAACTTGGTTTGGACCTATCAGAGGCTCAGAAACAAATATTGCTTCAAATCAACAAGTTGGATGAGGTACGATAAGATTCCCTACACCGAGCCACAATGATACAACATCAAAGGGCCAAATGGAATGATAAGTTTATCAAGAAAAATAAGTTCAAAGCTGGAGACTTGGAATTATTATTTGATTCTAGCTTCAATGACTTCAGAGGAAAAAATTTCACCAGATGGCTCGGTCCATACGAGATTGATACAATATATGACAGTGGGGCCATCAAACTGCATACAATAGATGAAGATAGAATTCCTCTAATTGATAATGGACATATACTTCACTTATATCACTGAAACCTATCAAATGGATCTTTTTTTAGGAAGATTGCAAATGGATGACCCAACAATGATATGGAACTCGTTCAGAAAGAACGAGTCCCGACTAGATAGTTTTTGTTTCTTCTTTAAAAAAATTATAAAAAAGAAATGAAATAAATAAGAAGGGAACTTCACAATTTCGTGATGGTTATGTCATGATCCTTTTTAACAAATTGTAATAAATATTTGACTTTTTTCTCTAATAATAATTTTCAAATATGTAGGGGAGAACAATGTTGCCTCAACTTTTGTTGTTGCAATTCCTATTGCTCCAATTCATGTTACTATGATACTTGTTTCTACAACTTCCATTGTTGGAATTCATGTTGTTACGATGCTTGTTGTTGAAACTCCTTATGTTGTTGCAATTATTCTTGTCACTACAATTCTCATTGCTATAACTATTCACATTGTTGCAACTATTCTCGTTGCTCAACCTCTACCCTCTCATTTTTGTTGTTGCAACTCCAATTGAAGCCCTGCTTCAATTCCAAAATCCCTCCCCTCTCATTTATGTTTTTGCAACTCCACTTGCATCCCCGCTTTGTTTTCCAAATCCCTCCCCTCTCATTTTCATTTTTTCAACAGCTCACATTGTTAAAACTCTGCTTGCAGCTTCACTTTATTTTCTGCAATTTTTTACCATACCTTTCACTGACATTGTAAATCATGTCTACACCACTAAGGTTGCATCATCGTTTTATGCAATTTCCCTTAATAAAACTCTCAGTGTTGCAGCTTCATCGCCACAACTCTCGTTGTTGTGACTCTTCTTACAACTTTTACATTGTGAGTATCATCGGTCCTACACTTCTGGTCCATAGAACTAGCAATATCGATGTTGCAATTCTGGTTAAAACTGTTGATGTGACTCC
The DNA here is from genome assembly GCA_010110895.2 of Picea sitchensis. NCBI lineage: Eukaryota > Viridiplantae > Streptophyta > Pinopsida > Pinales > Pinaceae > Picea > Picea sitchensis. The sequence continues at coordinate 25,517 of SNQJ01S0058946.1, forward strand.
ATCTTCTGCCACCTCAATGCTATCAGCATCGTACTCGTACAATCACTCGAGGTAAGAAGTAATAGGTATGAATTCCAATAGGAATTTTCAATGAACATTTTTTATGGCATGTGTCTACGATCATTTCTCCATAACTTCCACCTTACACCATCATTGCTATATATGTAATTTTCACCTTCACACCCACCATCATTATTGTCTCAATTCGAAATTGTTCGCTCGATTAACACACATCTACCCTACAAACACAAGCAATCAAAGTTAGTTGGAAGAAGGAACCATGGGAGTTTCATTGATACGCAGGGAGCCTACCGATCCATTGTTACTTGAGTTCTATGACAACATTAGATAGATTATGAAACAAGTTGGTTGGATGGAATATGTGTTACACCTATAGGATTTGAACACGAGTCTCTGCCACACCCCTGGGAAGATGTGGCTATTTTTGTGTAGCGATATTTCACCTGTGAAGGTTGCTATGGAGTTGTCTATGTTTAGCATATATGACTGCTTGATCATCTCCAACACAATCGGTCAATTAACATGCCATACTTCTTGTTCTAGACATTTTAGATGATGGCATCACTTGTTCAAAGAGAAAATAACCCCAAAGAGGTCGTCTCACACCATGGCCTTATCAAGCTCTTGGTGGAACRCGCATTGCACAAGGAATGTCGCACCTRGAATARCATCATTCSTCCACTTGTTGTACTCACCGAGAATGAAGTGGTTTCACTTCAGGCAACCCATAAGGAAATGTCTGCACTTACAGCACTAGAAGGGGCAGCAGTTTCAACTCCTCCACCATGCAACRGTACCACAGACACAGTGAGCCCAAATGTTGCAAATCCTCCACCAGGTAACAATGCCACAGATACATGGATCCCAATGTTTGTGACTCTTCCATCAAAGAAATCYAGAAGGACAWCTAGAAAAAGGGACCAACCTCTTGCAACTTCGATGAAGGAAGGTATARACAGTGATGTTGAGGTAACCAYCACCAAACCCCCTGCAAAGAGATTCATAGGTTTTACGAAGGGACAACTTCATGTTCTAAAGAAACRCAAAATGAAACATATGGTTGCAACTCAGTGAAAAGGGAGAAGAACAGTTGAGTTGAAAGAACAAGCCTAGGACAAGCATTAGGAAACAGATGAAGTAGAGCCCTCTGCTGAGACACAAGAACTAGMAGAGGGTATCAAATTAGAATTTGAAGAGGCCTTCACTGACACAAAAGAACTAGATCAAGGAACTCTTGGAGAAGGACTTATCTCTCTCCTAGAAGCATATTGAGACGAAGAAGAATTAGAAGTGAAATCTCCCACTGACCCATAAGAACTAGTGAGGATTCCTTCCAAAGAATAGGTTGCACATGAGGTAGAGGGAATAGAACAAAAGGGGGAACATGAGACATAGGTTCTTTTTGTTCATCTAGACCCGACAGAGAACACTCCTCAAGAACACTCTACCAAGCCTCAATAATTATAGGAAGAGGATTCTGTGGTCCTTCAGAATACAACAGAGAGTGTTCCCCAGGAACACTCTCCAAGGCCCCAAGAGTCACAGACAGAGAAGCTAGAGAAATCTATAAATACAGAAGAGGAACTAGAATTTCTTGTTGATACAGTAGTAATCACATTTAAGAAAACGTTTTCTCATGAAGAAAAGCATGAACCAATTACTCTTGTTGAATCAGCAAGAGGCACTCTTAACGAAACAATTACCAATTCAGAGGAGAAGGAAAAATCAGAACCAGAGGCCCCTACTACTACACAAGAACCAATAGGAGGTTCTTTTGGGGAACATCCCATACACTCATAGGATTCAGACAAGGAAGAACAGGAGGCATAAGAGTTTGATGGTCTAGTAGGAAACACGTGTGGAGATGACATGGCTCATGCACAGGAACCACAAACATAGGTTGCTACACCTGAAAGAAAAATCATTTCCACAACTTGAATAACCATCTCGCACTCCTTACCCGTTTATGCATCCTTGTTAAAACAAAAAAAGATGTTGAGAATGAAGAACTGGAAGCTACAACTTAATTTTAAAATGTTGAAGGATGAGATGGATGAACAAAGGGATTCTGAGAAATCAAGTTACCCTGCAGCAAGTCCTCTTGTTGTAGGGGAAGCCTTCACCAATTCAGAAGAAATAACGCAAACCAAAGAAACAAGAGAAGTAGTTTTCCAGGACACATTTTATGTTAGTTGATGAGGCCACTCAAATAGAAACGGAGCAAGAATTAGCAGAAGATAGAGGAGTTATAGCATAACAGGATACCTGTGAAAAGAAATAATAAGGAGGAGAGGTAGTTTGTGGTGTGAGTGACCTCCATGGTCACCCTGATTCCTCTAAATCTGAATGATTTTTGGTCGCATGGGGACATGTAACAATTTTGGGATGGGGAAGATAACGAGTGACTAAATTGGCATACTTTTAGTGCTCGTCTAATACCTTTTTGCTTACCATTTTCCATTGATCACTTCCTTTTTTATACTTTCCTTATCCAGATTTTCCTTACTTATCATTAAGGTACGAATCTTTCCCCATATGCCATTTTTTTGCTATTCTTGCATATTTCTTAAAGGAATTTGCTACTTTCATGTTCTAAGACTGATACATAGGAGTAATACAGTAGTCGCAACTCCTCACAGTGGTTGAAATACCTCTTTGTTGCAACTCCAAGTGCACTTTATGTTTCTTCAATTCCAAGCATAATCCAACTGTTGCAACGCCAATAGTACTCTTTGTGTCACAACTCCAGGTAATTGTTGCAATTTAAAGCACAATCCAACTGCAACTCCAAGCACACTATTCATGTTGAGAATCTGAGTACATTGTTGGCGTAACTCCAATTAAAAATCCCGCCAGTACAACATTCAATGCTAGTTTGTATAATTTTAAACATTATTCATATTGTATAAGAACCTCAGCTTCCCCAGAGCTAAGAGATGAGAATTATTCTAGCAATAGCATTTTGTTGTGACCGTAACTTTCAAACTTCTGCAATACAATTATGTTTCCTCTTCATTCTCATGTAATGATGTGTGGAACGATCATGATATTTTGATTTCATAGATCAATACCTTGCCTAAGGGGGTAGGGAACCCTCCTTATTCAAGTACTGCCTATATATTAGTGTAGGATTTAAAATTTCAATTACATTTATTTTCTTTGCTAGTTATTTTATTTCTCATTTTGTTGCAATTATAGGTTTCATAGAACAACAATTACAATTTGTGTGTGGTTATTGTTAATTTCATGTTGTTTGGAGTTCTACAATTATAAACTACAATTCAACGTTGATTCAATTTCTATGAGTTTATAATCGTAGACGTTACTTCAATTCGCATCACTTTAATTTTTGTTGTGTTGAAACTCACATTGTTGCAACTCACGTTGTTGAGATTTCTTCTGTGTTGCAACTTTGTTGCTGCAACTCACGTTGTTGCAACTCCCCTTGCAATTGCACCTTATTTTATTTCTTTCTAATTTGTGATATCTTTAGACTTTAGTATTTTGGGATTGATATTATGTTGGATTGTTTTCAAGTGTGCGACACATAATTGTTACAACAAAACAGGATCTTCATTATACTTGAGCAAGTCAACAGTAAATCATAGTATAGATTTCAATTTCTCCAAGAGTGATTTCAATTCCTACCATTGATATTTCAATTTCTTCAAGTGTGATTTCTATTTCTACAAGCGTGATTTCAATTTACGCAAGTGTAATTTAATTCATGCAAGTGTGATTTAGTTCATGCAAGTGTGATTTCAATTCCACAAGTGTGACTTCACTTTCCTGCAAGAGAGATATTTACTTTTTTTGCAACTCACGAAATAGTCCAGTTTAGTGACTTAATTAAGTATCTTGAACCCTTTACTTGTGACATTAAAAGTATTACAACTCTCTAGCAAAACCAACACTACTCTTGAATATATGGTAGACTACAATTCATCATAAGTAAGATATGACCTCAGATTGATAGTTAAATGTACAAATTTTTGGTTGCTTGCTAACTAATTAGAAAGTAATTGAAAAGTATATCAATAAGGCATGCTTCTACCATTCAACCATCTGAATGTTTTCCTGCCAGTGTCCCATTTCATTATTTTCTCTTCATACAATGTGACCCATGGTCGCATTACCTCCGTGTTGTAAAGAACGAATTTATTGATGGCATCAATCTCTAAATTTGTTGATGTATAAAAAAATTCAAAACAAATAGCATGAGATCAAATATATATTATCAACTTAAAGAACGAATTTATTGATGGTATCAATTTCTAAGTTCACTGATGTATACAAATATTAAAAACAAATATCCTGATATCAAATACATATTATCAACTTAAAGAACAAATTTATCGATGGCATCAATTTCTAAATTTGTTGATGTATACAAGAATTCAAAATGAATAGCATGAGATCAAATATATATTGTCAAATTCAATGTAAACAAATTCTTTGTAATAAATTAACAAAATATAACTGACTTACTCGTTATCAAGCGCATTTTTCCATTCATTTGTAGTATCTCCCCTTCCCTTTTGTCCTCATCTTGATGGTCATACCAAATGATTTCCCCTATTTTGTCATCAATTTGCTTGATGTACTCACTGGAATAATAGAATGACTCGTATACTATCTACTCCTCTGTCGTAGAGCCCTTTGGTTTTTCCCTTTATTGAACAAACCCCTTCAATTTTTTCATGTACCTCTCTAAGAATAACATCCAACGACATGAGAACACCCTAGCTAATTCAACCTCATCAGGTAGTTGAATTAGAATATGGACTTGCAAGTCCATCAAACTCATGCACAGTTCCTTCTCAAACATACAAACAATCTTATCTATCTCTCAATGTCACCATTGAATTCTAGCCATATGAATCTCCTTTGATGTGATCCAACATAAAAATGAAGATAATTTCAATATGACATGTCGCAAGTCTAGGGGGAAGTCATGGTTCACACAACCATGCACAAGCAAAGGATAATGACACTAGAAAATAGACACACACATCATTAATTTCCATTAAATTGTGAGTGCGTAGCATATTTTTACTGGTAATATAGAATAAGAATCATGCATTCAACATACATACCCTTAGAAGGTTCAGATGGTCATGTAATTTCAACCCCGACAAATTCCCTTCTATAGTGAAGCAATGATGGAGAGTCAACCCATATAAATAAGGTTCCTTCACACCCAATATAACATCATTCTCCATAGAAAGATAATCTTTCTTCAAAATCCATGCGACATCACCTTCTTTAAAAGACCAAGAGAAATTAGCCTCTCCTCTAGTTTATTTTCTTGGGCAATGTCTCTTTTTAGTATTTGAAACAATAAGATATCTCCTAACAACCAATGTGTTTATTTTATTCGATGATATGTGCCTTCATAAATAAGATGAAACATTTTTTAATATATGCATGGGATCTAGTAAGTGGCCAATCTTAAGATGATCCCAATATGGAAGCTCATAAAATACAAATTTACATTTCATTCCAATGGGAATTTTCTCAACATATGTGTGAAAAAATTCAGGATCATCGAACATAGGTTCCCCATTTGAATCAAACAATTCTACCATTTCCTTCTCCTTCTTTGTGTCATATGCCCTAATCCAATCTATTGGTGTCATTATTTCAATTCTTCGGGTTCTCTTTGGTTTACCCATTGAAATCAAATGCAACTCTTCTATAAGGGTGGTCTTTTAGGAGGAATACCCTCGAACATTCATACACCAGTTTTCATAGGTGGTTGGACCACCTAGACTTTACAGAAGGTCCACAACATTTACATCCATGATACCCTTTTGTTACAATACCTACGATGTTATCATATACAGAGCATGTTAGTGTCAAAAATATAGTTGCACCAAATGAAGTATGCCAAATAACATTACAAATATAAACAAATCAATCGACATGATTACCAAAGAAAACTCCTAGTCCTGGATAAACATGTGTGGTGTACACCCATATGCCATACAATGTAAAATACTTGTCCATTGGGATGGGTCTTGATAGATCATATACATGTATGTGTTCCCATAATTTCTTAAATTCATCGATCAGTGGTTAGAGGGAGACATCCATTCTCTTCACTTGTCTTCTACCCAAGACTATAAAATCCAGCATAAGATGTTCATTATCCATGGAAAACCATGGGGGAATATTGTTATTTATCACTACCAACCTCTATATCATTGTATTCATCCCCAACATGTGAAGAACTAGTGTTATTGTAGAGGTTTTGAATAGGTAACTCGGGACATAGTGGGAATTGAATAGGTGGTCATTTCAACCATTCCTGTTATGCTTCCTCTCCGAGTTGTGTGCGTTTAGTAGCAATATCATGACTTGGTATTGTTGTGGGGTGAAACTGTAGATGGTAGATGGGTCACTCGTCATCAAAATCTTGATTGTAAAAATATTGAACATTACATCGATAATATTAGTAACAAAAATCATTTACTATGTTCAAACACTTATTAGAAGCATGAAAAAGAATTCTCGATAATAAACATGCAACCAACCACTTTTTAAAACAAATGTTTAATCAATCTATACATTTACATTAGTTCCATTGAAAATACAAAAATACAATTACTCAATCATGTTTTTCTTATGCCCTAGAGGGTGTCTACATAAAAGACATCCAATTCACGGTGTAATATTGTTGACCCAGGTTGGTTGCTAGAAGATGCCATGTTACGATTGGTAGGGTAAAGTAGCTATCCATTTTCATCAAACATATGTCTGTGTCATCTTTCTCCTGAGAAGAGCTTGCAGAATTTTGGGACTACTAGAATACATTGAGCATCGGAAATTGATCTTGAATTTTGATCTGCAAAATTCAATGAATGATTACTCAGCTACACCTGCATACATAACTTAAATTCAATGAGATAAATGAATTATAAATAAAATCTAGACATACTGCAATCAGTGTGAGAGAACTTGAAGGACTTCCAACGATATGGAAAGAGCTAGAATATGAATAATTGGCCATTTGATATTATGATTCTTTTTTTCCTGCATTTGAGGAAAAATAGTCATCTTGGGAAGAATAGAACAATCTAACTTCAAACAGAATTTTGAATAACTTTTATAAATTAATGGTGCACTTAAGCATATTAAAACGCATCGATGCATTCAATTGACTAAAGCACTGAAGACTGGTCTCCATATTGCCTATGTAAAGAAAAACCTCCGCAAAATTTAAATGTGGATGTTTTCATTTTGCAAATAATTTTTTTACGGTGTGTTATTACTTACACACTACACCAGTGCATTTCTAACTATATAGTGCACCGATTGAAGAAAGTTAGAAAAATAATGCATGTTTACTATCAATGCGTTGAAATTTATTACGAAAAATAAATTGGTATGTTATACATACACACCCCATCAATGTGTTAGGCACTATATAACACACCGAAAATGTAAGTTTTGAAAAAAATAACAACGTGTGCATTTATCATCAATGCACCGAAATATGCAACAAAAAAATGAGTGGGAATTTCAGTTTAGTTTTTATAAATGAAAACCCTGTGCATTCTTTTATTTTTCTGCCAAAATTTAGAAGGAAGATTTGAGGAATGGAGATTTATCAGCAAAGACTTCAGAGTAGGTGGAATTTTTTTAAGAGCCAAATTCGAAAGGGATTATTGAAGTTCACATACAAATCTGCAGAGGATAAATTTTAGGTATATGATTTCATTCTATTAATCATATTAATGTTTCCCCTATTTGATTCAAGCAATTTTTAGAGCATTCCCAAACAAAAAAAAAGGGTTTCATAATTACTTTCAATATTGGAAGCCATAATTTTCTCACTATTTTTTTCTTTCTCTTTCTATATTTCACGAGTAGAATTTTTTTTAAGAAAAAAATTTATAGGGTTTGTTTATTTATATATGGATGTTTCATATATGTTGCAATGAAACTACTCATTGCATTGGATCCCAAATCGTCCTATCATTGTTGGGTTTTTTTTTTAAATGCTTTCGTGGTTAAGGGTGTGCTCTATACATAGGAAGAGAACCTATGCATATTTTATGACAATAGCACAACTTAATTTAAATTAGAAATAATATTAAAAAAAAAAATCACAGTAGGCAGTGCACATTGTACCTAGATAGGCATCAGGGCACATTTTCTTACAAAGAGCATCGTTGAGTTTAAAACATAAATAATATTTTTTTTATATGGAAACCGTCATGTCTTAAATTTGTTCACAAGTAAATGATGCATAACAAACAGTACTTAGGAAGCTGTTTTTTTCTTAATTCATAAAGCATCAGTTGAATACAAAATAAAATTAAAACATTTTCAATTTTGCAACAGCACTGTTATAATATACTGATGCGTATAAATATGGTTGAAGCATCGGTGCGTATAAATATGGTTGAAACCTCGATGTGTATAAATATGGTTGACACCTCAGTGCGTATAAATATGATTGACGCCTCGGTGCGCATTATGTTACTATACGCACCGGTATGATATTTCGTAAAAAAAATACATAATTTTTGTATCTAATGATTCCTAGTATTTTTGTTTTCGAGGAGATTTTGAAACTTCCAAGTGACAAACAAGGGGGAAACCAAGACATGCCAGTAGGGATGTGCAAAAAAGAGTAGAGGAAGATGGTAAAATAAATGAACATAATTGCATTGCAAGAGGAGTCATCCCAACTACAATGTGCATCAAAGGTATGTAATCATTTATTTATTCTTTTATGTACATTGAATTTGATTATTGCATGAAACACTAATTTTCAATTGTTTTGTTGCAGAAAAGAAGAAAAAAAATAGAAATCATTTAAGACATAAGACAAGACGACGAGGAATACAAGGGTTGATCGTAAACTTTGTGAGTATTTACATTTTTGGCCTTTCTTAAGATTTCATGTTTGTTGTGATTTTTATATGTAAATAAACAGTTTACACTTGTCCATGGATGTATTCTAATAGGTGTTAATATACAAAGAGGAGCCAACCCAAGAATTGATAAACATTGGGTTAAGTATGGGTTGTGAGTATATGTTGAAGTATGAAAGTTTAATTGAACAATTTGTAAGTAGTTATGTTGTTTAACTTCCCTTGTTTTATAATTAATGAAACAACAAGAAAACTTAATAATAATTATATCGATTGCTTTGTCATGGCATATTAAACATGCAGAAAACAAAGTATGGAATGCGGCCAACATAGTATATTTTGAGAGAATGCATGAAACATGGCTTCAAAAGAATGTGTATTGTTTATGAAAGACTTGGTGCAAAGGTATGTTTTTTTTATTTTCTCAATCAAATATATTCTACTATATACATAAATGTAGATATACTTATTACAATTTATTTCTACGTGTGTAGATGGAAGATGAAGGGGCAGAGCATAAAAAACAAGTTGATCAAGAAAACATTACGTTAAATAACCAAAGAAAAATATTGCCTACAAATGATGAAGAAATGAGGCATGCACACAAATCGAGCGATGGCAATAGTGCAGTTGATGAATGACAAACAATGTAATTGAATGTTACTTCAAGTTGTATGTTTTGGAATATTTCTCTCTGGAAATCAGGGATTTTGTTTAGTGTACTCAACATATTGTCTCAATTTCATGATGACATGTTACCAATAATTGTAACAATTACATATTGGTTGCAATTTGATTATTGTGGAACTTTATATTGTCCATTTTTGTATGATAATGGGTCTCTTATTCATATATAATAAAATACGTTTATTATTTTATTGCATTGTCGAATGTTGAAAAATATTGTGTTGTGGAATAATTAATATGTGGATTATTTACATTGTTACAAATAACAGAGGTATAATTCGTTGGATAACGCATTAATGAAATTATTATATCAAAATGCAATAACAAAAATATAAAAGAATATTATTATAAAAAAATATTTGATTTTGAAACAATTAATTGAAAATTGGAAAACAAATTAATTAATTAAAATAATACATATCAGTGCATTGTATCCTTATGAACCCACTAAATGGTCTGTGCCATAATATATAAAGCAGTTCATTTTGAGGATTCATATGCACCGGTGCACATTAATTATAGTAACGCACTGGTACAAACTATTGAGAAAAAACATTGTTCCATAAACGACATAATGCACAATAATATTTACCATTTCAAATTTCTACAGTGCTTATTTAAAATATACATCAGGGCACTAAATATAATGTGTGCACTGGTGCATTACATTTATTATACACACCGGGGCTCTAAATATAGTKTACKCACCCATGCTTACTAAAAATAACAGCACCGACATCTCACCTTGAATATTCGAAATTTTACTACCCTTCGGTGCACATGGTAAAACAGACATCGGTACATACTAATTATACAAGCACCTGGGTGCAAGTTATATTAAACACATCAGGGATTAGGAAAACTTAAATGAACTAGTGTGCACTATAACTTAAATGCACCAGGGCATACAAAAACTAAAAAGCATTGGTAGTTCATACGCAAACAAGGCGAAACTAGTGTGTAGAAATTATAAGAGCATATGTGTTTTGCATAAAACAAAAAAAATTGAAACAAGTGTGCAATAATTATAAACACATCAATGAGTTTGTATTATATTAACGCACTAGGGTGGGTTTGTAAAGAGTGTATTGATGCATTTTGACTAAAAAAAAAAAAAAAACTTTTCCCACCCAAGTTTTTTAAAGTTGTATGGAACATCCGTTAAAAACTCTACTAAAACCTCCACAGTCAATAGAGGAGGCTGTAGTGGAGGTTTTTCTAAAAAAATTTCCAAATTTTGTACAACTAAAAACTTCCACTAGAAGGTGTTCTCCTTATAGTGGTGGTTGGGGGATTAAGAACATTCATCACTTTGGGAAGGCCCTAGAAAACAAGGGTTTGTGAAGGCTAATATCTAATAAAGGGATGTGGATCCAAGTCACTACATGGAAATACATTAATCCCACCATAGTTTAGGAGTGGATCAAAAGTACCTCCAAAAGAATCCATAATGTACCAATAGTATGGGAGACCATGGTCTTAATTTCCTTTGGTTGGGAAGTGGTTGGTATGAAATGTAAGGAATGGAGAAATAATAAGAATTGTATCTAACCCCTGGGTTGGTTGTATCAAGGCATACAAACTTTCCGATGGGTTGATTGCCTCTCTATATGAAAAAGGAATATATAATTTAGCTTAGGTATCCTATCCCAAGCTTACCACTAGTTGGTATCAAGAGTGGAAGCTTGCAAATTTATTATGGTTGTATGGAAAAGAATGTGAACATTGGCAGCCTACATATCAAATTTGAATTTGAGCCATGTTAGATTCAAGAATCTTAGGATGATTTGGTTTGGTAAAAAAATCAAACTTTATGAGTCTATGACCCTAAGATAGGATACAAAGCTATGTTTGTCAATGAGAGACTTGAAGAAATGTAAAGGTGATGGAAACCATTATGGAAAATCACAGCTCCACTCAATGCTCGAATATTCATATGTTTGTCTATAATGAATAAGGCCCTTACCTCAAAGGTATTAAAAAATGAATAGGCATGGATTGGAATGATGTTCCTTGTGTCAAGAGAGGGAGGAAACAAAATATCATTTGTAAATTCATTGTAATTATACAAAGAAGGTATGGTTTGACTCAAGAAAAAGACAAGGGTGGTTGGGAGATTCTAAATACTTCGCGTCATAGGGGTTTCATTTAGAAGTAAAACATTTTAAGGCTCTCCCTGGATAGCAAGAAATGCCAAAATATTTGAAGAAAGGAAGATTTCTCCTTTTCAATGTGTTCTTCGGAGTATAACTACTTTTGCAAGTTTTAAATATTCTCCTAAGGTTTATTCCTCAAGGTATATTTATCATGATCCTATAGATAAAACTTGGGCTTAAGGTTATTTTTATGGGGCTTTTGAAGATAACCCATCTTCTTATTGAGCAAGGGGGGTATTTTTTCTAAATGCATATCACTTTTATAAGTTAAGGTAGGATTAGGAGGGGCAACAAATAATTATGCCAAGCTACTTGATTTGAAATCATCATTAATAGTTTCCTTCAAAGGGATATCAAACTTTCACATTTTTGTTGACTTCATGGTGGTTATAAATTGGATTAAGGGGAGAAATTGAATGCAAAAAAAAAAAAAAGTCATACTTTCAAAGAGATTGGCAACTTTCAGTTTGGTTTTAGTTCCATTTAATTTTCACATGTGTACAGAGAGCTCAACTCTACAGTTGATTTTCTCTCCAAATAAGGTCTAAATTTTGATTATGGATTTGGATAGTATTGGAGACTAAGGATGGACAAATTTAAGAGCTTTGAATTTACCATTTATGGGTCGAGTATCACTTTCTTTACTTCCTTTCAAGTGTTTATTCATCGGTTACAGCTCACATATGGGCATTTTATGATTAGGAAAAACCTATATGATGGTATACTTATGTGATAGTTAGAGATATTTTTTGGATTTCATGTGGAGTGCTTTCTAGAAAAATTTTAAGGATTGTTCTATGAACACTTGATTAATATTTTTTAACACCATGTCATCCTAGTTGAGTCTGGACAATTTCTGAATTAGTATGAACTTAAAGGCCAATTATAAAGAGAAACCAAATACCATCGATGGTATTTTTTGTCTTTTTTGTTTATTAAGAACGACCTTGAGGGAGGTATAGGAATGTCGAAAGTATATAATGTTAATGAAAATCACAGCATTTACTTCACTAATGTATAATTAATGGTGATCAGTATATGGTCATTCTTTTTTTTATTGAATTCCATTTATTATGTTCGACAAAATAGGGTACTCAAATAGAGGACAAACACCTTCAGTAACCACTCACACAATCAGATCAAAGATCAAAACACTGATGTTTTTACATGGTTAAAACCATCGAAGAGGGAAACAGTCCATGGCCCCAACCAACGTGGCCAATTGAGGCAATATATTAATGCAAACGAAAAATAATTTACGAGAGCTTCTCATAATCAATCATCAGCAAATGAGCCTCCATGCTCTTTAGATAAGATCATGGACCAATTGAGTTCTAATCCACATATCAATGTACTCATTAGGATCGAGGAGAACATGATCCATCATATCACTCTATGTCTAGAACATATCATGACCATCGGATTACATAACTACAAATGTATACCAATGCATACTGTTGAAACACATATATATTTATAAAACTTTACACTTTAATAGATTTCATTCTCGTTTAAATAAAAAAAGTGTGCGCTTAATTCTCACTGTCGATGAAGTCTCCCATTAAATCAAACGATCTTAATCTCTTAAGAATTATGGAGCCACCTACTCGTTAACGAGTCAAATAGCTAAAACAATACATTCGAGAAATCAAGTTTCAGAGTTTCGCAATGCAGGAATTTCAACATACAACAATTCCAAAGTCCTGATAACCGAAATAATGAAATTGTCTTAATCTCTAAACCATATTAATTAAGGATTAAAAATGATTAACGATTAATTAATCATATCGTGATTTTGCATTTCGAAGATTCTGCCTTGAAAGACTTTCAAAGTCTCTATAGCCGAAATTGCAAAACTGTCTTGGGTTGATCACAATTATTTGAAGGGGTTAAACATGATTAAAGTTAATTAATCACATCATAATTTTGTGTTTCATGGATTATACCTTGAAATGTCATAAGATACCCCGATATCCGAAAATATTTCTTAACGATAAGTGTGATTAACCGACGCATTAACGATGATTATCACGTAATTAATCCTTCACTAAATAATGACTCGGATAAATTCAAATTTCATCTGTGATTTTCCCTAAAATTAATGACATTAATAGTTGATTTATGGCAATCATTCCAAGTGAGATCCTGGACCATTGCCGAAATTTTATTCATTAAGGAAAAGCAAATTCTTCATCAGTAGAAGTGTTGGCAAATCGACGCAATTAAAGGAAAAGGATATTGAATTTAATATCTCATTGTGCATTTTCACTAAGTAGTAAGTTTTCAAGGTAGTAAACTTTGTGCATTTCCTATGACAAATAACAGAGCTCTAAAACCTGGTATCATGGCTCCTCGAAAATAAACTAAAGCGCCTGGTGAAGGATCGATCCAGAACACAGATATCCTCTCCGACACCTAGCCCAGAAGCATAGATGTCGTTAAATCCTGGATACAAGTGTTCAATATTCTGCAGTATGAATTGTTCAATTTCCTTGGTGACTCATGTGATGATGAGACGGAGGACCTAGCTACCAAATACAAAATTGTTTCCTAGTCAGAACTACATAAGATAGCGACGAGGGCTAGTCTCTTGCCCTACAACAATATGATCAGTTGGGTGTTGGAGAATGTGGATATCCCTACCATAACCATTTACAATTCACAAAAGGTTGCAGTTGGGTATTTCAAGCCAGAACATCTACAGGTGATGTAAAAATTGTCTTTGGTATCCAATTTTGTTTACAATGTCAGTTTCCTAGTAGATTTTAACAAGAAGGAATGTGACCAATACAGAAAAAACCTTCCCGTTTTAATTAAAGACTGTTCTCTCACCCTGAGAAGTTCAAAGTCAATTCCCATGGTATATACCCACTTGCCTCACTAGAACCTCACATAATGTGCATAGCAATGATGATGTGTAGACTCTACGGGAAGGAAAACACATCCCATTTCTCTTTACCGTGGGTACCTATTATGCACTCAGTAGCAGAGGGATATTCTTTTGATTGGGCCAAGATATTGTTAGACAGTTTGGTTCAAGAGATTGCAAGATATCAGTCACTAAGAGCCAAGGGGAAACTGGCCCAATTTTTCATGTCGGATTATATTATGGACGTCGTCTATATTATGACGCCATTTCCGCTAATGGGCTAGAGATGGACTCCAAGTAGTGCTAAACCCATACATATTTATCATTCAAAGCTTTGGGAAGACAAGGAGGAATATTTCTTTTATGAAATCTGCAACTGGGTGGTGGTGCCAATGCACACCGCTATATATGGTTACCCACCTCCCAGAATTTTTGACAAAATTGTGACTAATCTGGGCAAGATATTAGACTGGTCCATCGAGGAGCATTACTCCTATATTAGGGTTTTCAGTTGTTCAGTTCCTCCTCATGATATGCCTCTATTTTTACCAGATCACTTGGTGTGTCGTGAAGGAGAACATCAAACTGTGCAAGGGGGAATTAGCAAGGAGCTCAAAGCAGTACAAAATAAGGTATGGCCCATTTTCCCATGCAAATTGGTACATTTTCTCTGCTGGACTTCGGCCATTTGAAAGTAGAATCTGCGGCCCTGGAATAAATCAAGTTGGTCGATATTGAATTTAAGAATCACGATCTGCAGAAGATTGTAGGTAACCACATGGCTAACTGCAATCTAAAAAGATATGAACATGAGGATTCTCCTCAGGATGAAATATTCCTAGGAGCAAGGTCCTATCAAGAGGTTTTGGATCGAATTCAAGATCTGACACCAGATAAAACAACCGAGTTTTATAATTTATAGAAACATCGAAGAAATGGCCTCCCCAAAGTATTGCAAGGGAAAATCCCGACACCTCCATCCACATAGCAAACGAAAACCCAAGGGTTAGAAACATGAATCTCTAGTGGATAAGATGCCCAAGAAAATTTGGAGGAAACTGAGGCCTTGGTAAAAAAGAAAGAAGAAAATCCACAGTCCACATCGGGTAAACCAACAACTGACACAGTCGGGAAGCAGGCATCCACTAAGATAGGAATTCCTATCCAATCTGGAACACCTCTACAGTTCAGTAGAGGGAACCTGATGGCCGAAGATGTATTCATAGGAGAACTTACACCCATTTCAGCACCAGAGATGCCTCCTTCGAAATTCTTCTTTAGTAAGAAAAGAAGGGTTGTGGTAAAGAGAGAAACACATCAGAAGGAGGGTGCAGCTATTAAAAGACACGGGGTGCTATTAGATGGGAAAGCCCTAGAAGAAGAAGACTTCTCTACAGAGGTCGCAGGCTCATTGGGAGCTTTCACGACAGCAAACTAGTTTTCAATGAGTAGCCTGAAGGAGAAGTTGAAGCAGAAAGATATGTTGATAGGAAAATTGCAAAATAAAATGAAAACGGTGGAGCAGAATATCAGGAGTGAGATCAAAAAGGAATTTCAGCAGCTCAAATCCAGTCTTGATGAGATGTATAAAAAGTCACAGACAAGCAATGAATTAGTCATACAGCTGCAAACAAAGGTAATCTTAACCGAAAAAGCGGTAGTGGATATATCAGTTTTCCAAACCCAAGCTGTAGAGGTACATAAGGAACTGGAATCAGCACAGTGATGCCTTTTCAAAAAGGTGGAATCTATCCAAAATCATTTACGGGTGGTAAATCAATCCTTAGATAACATTTGTTTAAGAGAGCGAGAAGTTATTGTTGCTCGGGCCACTTTCCAGGAAGCAGTTGTGTTGTCAGCTAGAGAAGGAGCGTCTTTGGTTTCCAGGTTGTCTATTTTAGAACAAGCCAGAGGTGATATAATACTCAAGACCTGGGAAGACAATATACCCGAAGGTAAAAAGATGGCTAAATAAGTCAAAGAGGCTTGTGAAGAAGCTTTTCAATTACTCAACAAGGAGTCATTAGGCCTCGGAAAAGATGATAGCTCTGAAATACTGGGACAAGTTGATATAGCCAAGCATCAACTTAATATCAAGACAAACATGGAAGAGGCTCATGTTGAAATATTTATATTAAAACATATTGATATTACTCAGATAGATAGATGCCTGGTGAAGCCTAATGTGCAGCTACAGTCTATAATTTCAGAAGACAAAATAATTGAAGATAGATTGCCTAAATTAGAAAAGAAATTATATGTTTTTGAAGCAAATGACTTAACATAACCCTCCAGGCTAGTAGCACAATTTGTGAGCAAATGTATTGAATGTATCAAGAAAGGAAATGGCAGCACCCCCGAGAACCAATGAGGTAGTCCCTACACATCATCTGTACAGATCGTGATTAGAGATTATTTATTTTTGAGCTGGAAAACAGGAGAGAAAACCACCTCTTCCAACATGACGAAAAGACAAAAGAGATGTAAGTGAAGCGCTTTAGATTTCACTTTTTGTAATCTTTAATATTTTCGAAATAAGGAGAATTCCAACCGTTTAGGGTTGAGAAACTTTTGTATGAATACTTATTTAGAAGAATGAACAATGGTTGCTTCTTGTCATATTGTAACTAAGAAAACTCATCCTTTGTGAGTATTAAAACAAGTGCAGACAAGGATTCCAAATTTTGTGCAGTTTGAGTTATGTTACCTACTTGTATTCCATATTTCTAGTTTTCTTTATGTTACTCCTCGATAAGTGAATGACTGCAATTTAGTACAACATCTATTGTGATCATAATTCATTTAGTTATTTGATAAGCAAGCAGTTTTTCCTCTGTATTTTCTATCAGCAAATATAAGACCTGAAAGCTACTTGGACCACTATATTATATATCCTTTCAGGGGTGCATTTCACTCTTTCTTCTACTATAAACAAGGAAATATTCTTCTATCGTTGATGCCTTATCTTGTTTAATAGTTTCGTAACTTTCTTCATCACCACTCAATTTGATTAATTGACTCAGACAACGAAACACGACCT